>JAMAKT010000110.1:0-99472 GCA_023628415.1 Hypoxylon sp. PDH2405 | reverse complement strand
AAGTGTGGCAAATGAGCAGTTATTGTGGCGCATTAGCAGTTAGTTAAACCTTATTTTTAAAGTTTAAGGCGCAGTAGCAATTTAAAAGTTTAAATTCAAATCGTCCCAACGATTCGAGGTAGTATTAAAATCAATACTAAATATTGCTTTAATAAAATAATGGGTAGTGTATTATAGTTACGATAGTTTAACACATTAAGTATTATAAGGTATTTCTAAGGTATTTTGTGTATTTCTAAAGTATTTCCAAGGTATTTTGTGTATTTATAAGGTATTTTTAAAGTAGCTATAAGGTAAATTTTTTAGTAATTATTTATATGAAAATATTTAATATATTTAATTAAATAAATTTAATCGAGAAGGGTTTAAAATAAATTTATCCGAATAAATTTAATTAATTAAATAAATAAATAAATTTAATCGAGAAAGGTTTAAAATAAATTCATTCGAATTAATTTAATTAAATAAATAAATAAATTTAATTAAAAAAGGTTTAAAATAAATCTATCCGAATAAATTTAATTAAATAAATAAATAAATTTATTTAATCGAAAAGGTTTTAAAATGAATTCATTCGAATTAATACGTATAAATAAATAAATAAATAAATTTAATCGAGGAGGGTTTTATAATAAATTCATTCGAATTAATACGTATAAATAAATAAATAAATCTATTTAATCGAAGGGGTTTTGTAATGAATTCATTCGAATTAATACGTATAAATAAATAAATTTATTTAATCGAAGAGGTTTTAAAATAAATTCATTCGAATTAATACGTATAAATAAATAAATTTATTTAATTAAAAAGGTTTTAAAATAAATCTATTCGAATTAATACGTATAAATAAATAAATTTATTTAATCGAAAGGGTTTTAAAATAAATCCATCCGAATAAATTTAATTAAAAAATTAAAATAAATTAAAATAAAATAAAATAAAATAAATAAATAAATAAATAAAAAATTAAAAAAATAAATAAATAAATAAATAAAATTATTAAAATTATTTAAATAAATTAAAAAATAAAAGCTATGTGGTTAAGTAATAATATTAATTTAAGGTTATGGCTAAGTAGCGGTTTAATTTAAAGTTGTGGCTAAGTAACGGTTTTTAACGCTAAATAAACCGTTCGAGCGGTTTAAAATAATGATTTTTTTATTAGTTAAACCGTCACGATAGTTTAGCACATTAGGTACTATAAGGACCGCCATTTTATTGATTTTATTCTTGGATCCGCCGACCCTTTTGAAGAAGACTTTTTTGATTTTGAGGCGGCCTCCAGCGATGTGCCCAGGCGAGCCGATCGCGTCATTGACCACGATTTCCATGTCTCCGACGATGTGGTTTGGGAGAAGCACATTAATGCTCCTTTCGACCTGACGCTATCGGATTCCGAACCCGAAGGCGAAGTTCGACGATCTGCCAAGAGGAAGTCACGCTTGCACGACGGTCGGCAGACAAAGCGCACGAAGATCGATATTACACCTAGCAGCATGCCGATCTTACGAGTCAACAAGGTGATCTTAGACTTTGGGAATGACACTGTCGAATTCTCCTGGAATCAACGCGCCCGGCATTGGAAGTCAGGGGAAATGATTGTTTTAGACGGCGGGAATTTCTGTAGCGAGAATATATTGCCCTGTGTGCACATACATGTGCTGGCTGACATGAATATCACCGTTCTATTCAGCTGGGATCAGGAGAAAGGGGCTTTCCTTTCGGATCCCAGCGTAGAGGAATTTTGTGTATGTCGCGAGATGAAGCGTCTAGTGTCCAAAGAGTGGGAAAGTCGACAGATTCCCTGGCGTCGCGAGTAAGGTGATGGCGCTTCATTTACTTTCTAGTCTGAGTACCTAGGTAGCTAATAACCCCAAGAGGGCTGGCTTTCGATGAACTGCGCCTTATTCGTAATCTTCCTCCATGGGCACTCTTTCCTAGTGCTCCTTTTCCGACCCCCTTCATGAAGCTAGCGTCCTTGTTCGGGTGTGCACTACGCCAACAGAGACTCTCAGGGCGGCGCGATGGGGTCTGAGGATGTTTTCTCATCGAGGGGGGCTGCGGGCAGCAGGATGACGAGCATATCGGGACTGCCCAATGTACCTAGGTACTACAGAATTATTGGTTCGGATTGCATTACCGTCTCGGGCCAGTCTCGACACTTGTCCAGGAAGCAATGGCTGCGTGTCTCCTGTCTCATGTGACACCACGTCAGCCGGTCATCCCTGAATCCGTTCAGCGCCTGAGCCAATTGCACTCGTATGCACAGTCCGGGTGAGCTCTGGTGTAGAGTGGGGGGTTCGACCCCAAGTGAACTGAGTCACTACAACGGTGATGGCGTGGCCGGGACTTATTAATCTTTTGTCGATCGGCCTAATCTCGAGTCACAGTGGCTCGAGGCCCTTCTGGCCTCGGCTTTTCAGCTCTACAGGTCTTACCACCGTATTTAGGGTGACAAGGGGTGCACAGCGAGGTGTCTATTCACTGACTCAAGGAAAGCACTTATATTCGAGAACCGCTACTTTCATCTAACCGCCTGCGGCACGATGTCTACTCGCCTCGTCTCTTTGCTGCTTTCCAAGATTTGAACTCCTCCCTTTGCTCCTTCACTATTTTGTGCCGTTCGGTTAAGTTAGCTTCAATCCAATATTTGGCCTCACCCTTCAAAGCATCCACTAGTGTCACCTCGGTATATATTCTGTTATGTGCGTCCAGTTGTGCGTTGGTGGTAATATTCTTAAGGCGTAGTAAGACGAGGTAGTCCGGTGATCTCATGAGCGTCCCATCATCCGTAATAAACTCGAATACGATGGAGTTTTCGATATCCACGTGTTTGCTAAATTGAAGACCCTTGAGCGCGTCGACCCTTCCGTAACGGAGCCCAGGCATGTTCCGTATATACTCTTCGTATGCTTCAATTTCGGCCCTGTAAGGGGCGACCGGCAGGATTACGCCGCGGCTCTTACGAGCTGCCGTGTCGCCGTGACACTCCACTATCAGCTGATTCCTCTTGCTCAGGCGGTGGATAAAGGCATCGGTCATTCTCCCGGTTTTCGGGTGAGGAATAGTCACCCAGCAGGCGGGATGATTTTCGAAGGGGCCATAAGAAGTCCAGCCTTCTTTGGGTCTGTTTGGGTTTTCTGTCTCTCCCTGGTGAGGTACGAAACTGGTACCTAGATCAGCAAAATGCTGTCGCCAATGAAATACCTCTAAACCCTCTGTAGGTCTTCCGTCTTGAGACGTGGTCTTGACGGTCTCTTCGGGCGCACCGTGAAGAGATCTGAGCAGATTTCGAAGTATATTCGCTTTTAGATCGTCCTCGATCCTAGAGTTAAGTTTCATTTCGTGTCCCAGACGTTTCACTTCACCCTGGAGATCGGCCAAAGTCATGTTCGAATACTGGTCGCCTGGCTCGGAGGCTTGTTCCTTCGGCCCACGTAGCTTGGTAACCGCTCGTTCCGCCCGGGCTGCGGCTTCTTTGGTACGTTCCGTATCATTCCGTGCGTCGTCGAGATACTGTTTTGCCCGGTCAAGATTTATCTTTACAGTCTCGATGGTCTCTGCGGGATTCCCGCCACGTTCTTGTGTCTGCTCTATTAGACCCCCGATTTGTCGATAGTTTTCCTCGATTGTAGCCAGCGCGTCTGCGGCCTCCTTAGCTGCTCTTTGAGCCTTGAGGCTTTGCTCGGTAGCGGAGTCCGCATCCTGGGCCTGTCCAGCCCCTATCTCGGCTTCTTCGCTCTTGTTCAGAGCGCCATGAATTTTTGGGAGAGTGCCAAGGATCTGTTGGAGAAATGCCGAACTCTTGAGCGGCACGGCATGCGATGCGTCGCCTGGCGGTTTTGTCTCCTTTGAGGGCAACTTACTTAGCTGCTCTCTGGCGTCCGCTTCTAGCTTTTTCAAATTCGTCACTGTAGCTTTCAGTGCGCTGTGAGCCTTCACCGCCCGCTCATATATGCCCACAGCGGTGCGTTTCAGCTTTCTAACCTCCGCACTGCGGCTGGATGCCTTGTTTTGGGTTTCAATATCTTCATTTATTTCCTTCAACAGAGTGATATGTTTTTCGACGATAGAAGAGTTGACGGAGAGGTTTTGAATTTTGCTAGAAATCTCTTTGAGACAGGTTTCTGCCTTCGGAAGTTCCCTTTCCACTTCCAGAAGGCCGCCAAGTTCGTTAACTTCCTTAGCGATCTCAGAAGCTGTACGGCATGAGTTTTCAATATCTGCCTCTATTTCGGACGCTTCATTAACCAAGCCCTGCGCCTCGGTTACTGGATCCGTCTTGGGTGGTTCCCCACTCGCTTCTCCGTCGTTTGTCTTCGCGCTGTCGTAGTATACTGCGATTAGTGTTTGAAGCTCTTTTATGTGAGCCTGAGCTGCCTCCAAGGTACTTTCGATCATTATACGAGCGTTTGTCGCCTTGGTGTCCCTGGCATTCTGAGTAGCTTCGTCCACTTCTTCCTTCTGGTGGCGGACTTCTTCTAAGAGATCATTAGCGCTCTGAATTAGCTTTGTCTTGCAATAATCTGCCCATTCGTCAGATTTCATCGAAACAGGCATTTCATCCTGGGCTTTTTGTACAAGCTTGGCAATTTCTGCCGTAAGGTTAATTGCTTGATGAGTAGCCTTCGAAACTCGAGCCAAGGGAGGAATTTCCGGATCGATATCCTCTATCGACAACTTGCTAACTGACCGCGTTATTCCTGTCATCGGCGAAACACTACTCCGGCGAGCGGCGAACATTGAGAGCAAGCTGTCCGTGGCCTGTGTCCATATCCTACGTCGACCCTCTCGTCCAGGAGGTGTAAGGTGCTCTTGGTCAGGGGGTGTAGCGTTTTCTTGTCCAGAGGGTTGTTCGCTATCGTCCTCGACGAAGGGAGACCTGTATTGCTTCGACGCATCGTCCTTTGTCGGCGACCCGGGAAATTCTGCTGAAGAAGCGCCTAGGGGCTCCGAAACATCACGTCCCTTTTGGGGTTCTCCGGCAAGTATATTGCGGAGTTCGTCTTTTGTGGCATGTGGGGGTTGGCTGAGACCTTTTGACTTCACAAGCTTCCTCAGACCACCAATTGTAGGAGGCGTGGACCCAGACATCCCTACACCCGACATGAGATGTCCTCGGACTAATGAGGGTGTGAATGATGAAATGAACTGATTATTTTCAAGTGCTATTTCGCTGATAGTACGGGAGAAGTAGAACACCGTTGCGGAAACAGCAGATTTATATTAGAATAAACACGATGACACTGAGAAACACGAAAACCCGAATACGGAGACTTAAATTCAGTTTGTCGTTCCATGCACCATCCTGATATCGTTCGTAGTTATTTTACGATTCTGATTATAGGAAGCTTGTAAAAGGCTGGAGGGAAACTCTTGAAGGTTGACAAACGTTTCCCTCGCCCTCTTCGTCACTTCTCTAGGCTTTTTCGGCTGGCGTACAAGTTCCGGCCGAAACTCTGTCTCCGCAAAGTCTACTTGTAAGCGTGGTGTCGTGACGATAAATTCCCGAATACGCTGGGAGAACGAAGATGTTCCGCATACTGGGTTGCATTATTAGAGGCCATCATCGTAGCAAGTTCGCGTAGCGTACACATACCGAGTACGATGCTCTTACCGGGCGACAGCGCATTCCACTTAATGTAATGGTCAATGTTCTCATCCACCATCTTATCTGAATAGCCAGAGTAGCATTTCCAAAACTTGGCAGACTCCTGCGGTATGCACAGTTTCCGGGGACCGATCGAGGGATAGAATAGTCGCCCCGAGACCAGTGGCTGTGGCGTTAGTCTCGGTTTTAGATTGTAAGGATGAGCTTACCTTTTTTGAATCGAGATGCATGAGTTCCGTGAGTTGCTCGCGGCACCAGTCCTCTTCGTCGTTATCTTGAAGCGTCCAGAGGATATCTACTTTCCGGGTAACGTCCTGATGTAGTGGTGTGCTTGTCGCTTTAAATCTCTCGTCGTGTTGCCGGCGTTGAGCTAGATATAAGGCATAGGGAAGAGCGCCAGCAATGCCAATGCTTTCGGCAACTAAGATAACCGTCTCGTACGTCTCGAGTCGAAGGTCTTCCCCGTATGGGCCCTCCAATTGGACTCGGTTCGAGGAGGCCGAAATCGCCCCTGAAAGATTTTCCCGGTGTTGGATCAGAAAGCTGATCTCCTCTGTGGCGGCTTCCCCGGGCGCGATGCGCCAAGGACATCATTGGGAACCCCTGAAATTTGTACCGAAGGGGAAGTCCGGAGAAATAGAGGTAGAAGTACATGCCAGGGTACGGTTGAATAGGTAGGTTTTCGGAGTCGAATTTTGAGATATGTCACACTAGTTGCGACCCAGCTCTCTTCGACACTGGTATTGCTATGCCAACGCAGGTAAAGTAGAATTCTATACAGCATCGATAGGATCCACAATCCGGCGGCGGCGAAGACGGGAGCCTTGTTCAGCAGCTTCTGCATCAGAACATGCCAGACTAAGGCTACCAGGATGCCGAGGACAAGAACGAAGTGTGTTTTGATGTAAAGCGCGAGAGACCACTTCCGAATCCAGGGTAGCGAGAGAAGCAGCAGAAGCACGAAGAGGGTTGCGACCTGTGCGATTTAGTTCAGCCGTTTTTTCTCCTTAGTTGGAAACATACGATCCATCCGGACGCCTTCAAGGCGTCCTTCCCCGATGCATGCTGGGAAATACTAAGGCCGGCGTGGAGCAGGCCAGGGAGAGCGACGACCCGGCCGACCCAGAAGTGCCAGAAGTAGTACGTCTGAAGGGGAATATTGGCCAAGTCCACGAATGGATTCGTCCTCCCGCCGAGGAAGAGCGGGATCATGTTTAAAATCGAGACAACGGCCGCCCGCTGCCGGAGCTCGACGGTGTTCTTGAGGAAAAAGACAAGCACGACGACGTTGATGGATACGTAAACAAGGAGGAGTCCCGCCTGGAGCCGTGTAACTCTTCCGATGAGAATGGGGTAAACGAGATGTCGATGAAGCCATGTTCGCAAGCGAGCCCGGCCAAAGCGTAAGAGGCGTAAGAAGACGAACGATACTATGGCTGATCTTCCCGCGATGGCGTACCAGCCAGCGACAGAGATTTTCGTTGCCATGTCTCCCGTGAATATCGAGTGATTGGGGATGTGTCTATCAGTATTCCCGGGAAGAACCTTTAGGGTGGCCGAAAGTAAATGTTAAAGGTCATCTCTAGCGGGGGGGCTCGATAACCCTGAAAAGACTCAGTGGTGTAAAGCGAATTACGAAAAATAGAATGTTTGCCTGAAATGCAGAAGTCAGTTACCGCTTATCGAAAATGACCCAGCGCGCTTAAAATTAGCCGGTTCACACAGGGGTGGCTGTAGTAACGTAAGCGCGCACTCTCTCTTCTGCCAAGATACCGTATGTCGTCCTGGTGCGGATAATACACTTATAAGAGCAGAGAATCTTGAATCTTGCCTTTTTATTGTGCATTGTGCCAATTCCACTTTTGCTTTTCTTTGTCTTGTAATCAAATTCAAAACACTTGTTCAGTCTACCATGGCTCGTCCCTCCGCATCCGAAGTGCGAAATTTCATGAACCGTAGAAACGGAGTCATGAGGAAAGCCAACGCACTTTACCGCAAGCACAATGCTCGAGCCGCCGTTGTCTTAGAATGGAACGGCACCATACTTTGCTATCGATCAGATGCGTCTTGGCCGGATTTAGAGAATCTTCGGGTACTTCCGAGCAATTTCTTTTCCCAGACAATTTCGAGACTGTTGCCGACAGGACCACTCCGTCCGCGAAACAGGGTAACACCTCCAGTACGGAAGATTCTCACAGCAATGATATCCCCGACTTGGAAGCTCTATATACCCCCTGCATGACCTCAGCAGCTATTGAGAGCGGGTGCTCTCCAGAGGTTTTCATGGCGGATGACGCTCATCCTAGACCCGACGGCTTGGGGTCCTCTGCCTCCTCCTCTTGCTCATTCAGCACCACGTCGCAAGGCTCTTCCTCTTCACCAAACTATTCCTTACCGTTATGCCACCTGGACCAACAACTCAGCCCTGTCACGATGCCTCCGTGTACCTTACAAGAGGCACCGAGCTCAAGCGGCAGTGGCAACAAAGTCCGGCCGTCAGCTTCCCGTAGAAAGGCCATACTCAGGACAGGTCGCAAAAAATATTTTTAGCATCGTTCGGTCTTTTCTAGCTTGTCTGGGGCGCAAAACTGCGAAGCTGGACTTTGTACTTTAGGTGTTTGGACACTGTTTTTCATAACGGAGCAATTTTTTTGAGTAATGCTATTTCAATAGTACGCAAAGAAATGGAAACAACTTCAGTAATAGAGCGAGACAACCACTGCCGGTGGTCTCTACAGGGAACCCCAATACTGACCCTGTTGTCCTGCCCTTAACTCCAACTTTGCCACCGACATACGAACTTCTTAATCTCTAGTAAGTGTGGATCGGCGTTAAGGTTTTCGCTTCACGTGCACATGAGGGTCCGGCATCGCTTGCGTTCGAAGTGTGGCCGGAATCTGTTGGGCTGGGCGGTGGCCCGATATCACTTCATCTCTCCATTTTGAAATAGCCTCAAAATCAGGTTGTTTCTGGCTTTGGTGTTCGGGTGGTCCTTGTCCGTACCAGCATTGGGGAACAATAGTGCTCGTAAAGCCCTTCTCTACCTGGTGAGGACACCAGAAGAATATCCGTTCTGTTAAGTGACGTGAAATCTGCGAGATAGCCTCGAGGTCCTCTTTGTCTATTGCATTTTGGTCGTTTGCTACCATTGGTGACGGCATCGGAGACTTAAGTTGGTAGAAATTAACACAGCCCTTGTCCGTTATGGGGTTGGGTAGAAGCCATGTCCAGTGTTGGTATTTCCAGTGGTGTGAGCATTTGAGATGACTTTGTAGTTCCATGTCAGTGTCTTCAGAACGCATAACTCCGAAGGGAGGCCACGGGTGTAGCGGAGCTTCGCGATAGTTCTCGTGATTCGGATAGGAGTCTGAGCAGTCACGACGTAGGCGCCAAATGTCAGCCCTGGAGACCGTATTGTCACTTCGGAGATACGGCTCGTGGCTCTCAAGGTCGAAAAAAGACTGAGCAATACCCGTCCAGTGGGCAATCTCGGCAGACTTTCGTGAGAAATAGTCACCGGAATTAAGGCACACGCTAAGCGGATATCGCCAGTTGCACAGCGAAGCACCAAGCCATAGTGGTGCCGCCTTCGTATTGGAAAGAATTTTCGCTAGTAACTCATAGTCCCGCGACCGTAGGATTGGACCCAGGACTTGGTTAGCAGCTCGAAGTACCGCTCCGCCCAGATTGCAAGGGATACCAGGCTCCCAGACCACACTTTCCAAGCACGCTTTGAATGCGTTAGTAGCAAGGCTGAGAGTCATGAAATAACTAAGAGATTTAAAATGGGGTGGGTTGGTGTCGTATGACTTAGGAAGGCCAGCGGATGAAGATAATGAAGCTATAGGTAAAGTTATCTTCTTCTCTTCCGGGCTACTAAAGGCGCGTGACGGAAGACAGAGAGCTGCTGCAAGTGCTGCAGAGCTTTGGTCCCCTAAATTGTAAGCTGCGCAGAGCCGAGCTAAGTAAGTTGCAGCTGTACGTGCCCTTGGTAGTTTTGTGGATCCGGAGGCAGCCATGGAATCAGAAACCCCAGCGATCTCTAGAGAACACACATCGTCAAGCATAATTGTCCATGGAAGGATCCCCCCATTATTCAGGCAGAATTTTCCAGGTGTAGTGATAGTCTTCCACCAGTACACTTCCTGTCTTGTCGCGTAGGCAAGTCTAATCCTCCGCGGCGCGCTAATAGGTGTGGAGGTCGGTCGGTGGCGCAGTTGAAGGCCTTGCCGCTCTGCAAGACTCGCATTCAAGATATACGCCCAGGCAAGGAACAAGAGAGCCAAACCGTTGTTCGTCGAGGCTTCCCAAACCTGAAAGCTTGCCTTAAAAGATAGAGAGCATTTAATGCAGTATGGCATTCGCAGACAGAGCGTTTGAGGGGGATCTACCCTTCTCCGCAAATCGCAATCGGGAATGCTTTCATTTACCCAAGTAGAAAAGCCTTTGATCGTCTCGAAATTTTTAGGAATGTAGGCTGGCAAGGCGGGTATTCGAACAAGGAGTGCATCCAGGTTAAGCGCATTGGGAGGGAGGTCGCGCATAGACCTGGCAAGGTCGAGAGCTATCTTCCAACGCGCATGTGTGCTACTGAAAACAGCTGCTGCTCGCGAATCATCAAAAGCCTTACTAGGGTCATCAAAAATAGCATGGGAGGGCTCCATTGTCCAGAAGAATGTGACGGAAGTTTAATAATAAGTAGAAAAAGTTAAGTTTGAGGAGACCGCATAGCTGACAGCGTTTTTAGAAATGCACCTATTGTGAAACGGGCAGAATAGCGTCAGATTAAATGGCCCTGCACATGGGCCACTGACGCCCTTTTGTTCGGGCTACCCTTTTTTTATTATCCGGGCAGCCGGGCTACCCCCCCACATCCAACCAATCAAAAGCGCGTATTTCTACCCCTCCATACTCCCTCCATCACCAACTTCTCTCCCCACATTCAAACACTGATAACTTTTGACCTGGATGCGATTTACATCCTCCTAGAGCCCGAATTAAGGGCTACAATCGGATACCAGGTTTTCCTGGATGCACTTAATATCTACAAAGATATTTGACCTTGAGTTTTGATAACAACGCTCTTTTTTAACCCATTCAGCGCTTCTGTGCATGACAACCCACTTACCATCCCAGGCGGCAATGAAACAGTTTTACTAGGCATGCCAATAAAATAAGGACTAATCGACGCGGCTAGTGCTAGAAACTACCTAGGTACGTAGTGAATGTCACCTTCAACTTCCCTAACGACTCCTTCAGTGAACTAATCATATTACATTCGTTTCCTAAAAAGGATCCAAACCACTAACTACAAATATGTCTTACGCCATCCTCATCTTGGATATAATAATAATAATATCCCCCGTTATCATCATAATCTTCAAAGACTTTCCACTTTTTCCCAGAAGGGTCAGTTATATGGCCAGTCTCATCGATACGATCATATTCAGGATACCAACCCACGCTCTCGGATCTCGAACTGCTAGACTTGCCCTTGGATCTCGAACTGCTAGACTTGCCCTTGGATCCCGAACTGCTAGACTTGCTAGACTTGTCCTTGGATCCCGAACTGCTAGATTTGCCCTTGGATCCCGAACTGCTAGACTTGCTAGACTTGTCCTTGGATCCCGAACTACTAGATTTGCCCTTGGATCCCGAACTGCTAGACTTGCCCGTGCCTTTCGAACCGGAACTAGTTGCGGGGACCGCATCGTTGATACTCAACTGAGCTATATCGGGCAGTGGTTCTTGATATTCAGGAGCCAGAGGATCTAAAGATTCCTCAGACAAACTTCGTTGATGGGACTGGTGCCCTGGAACCGCTGGTGGGATACGATGCGGTGTACCGCCTGCTAGAGGATCCAAAGATTCCTCCGACAAACTCCGTTGATGGGACTGGTGCCCTGGGACCGTCACGCCGTAAGATGAGGCGTAGCCAATGTAGGAATCGGATGACTCGAGCCCGGAGTAAGAGATCTGCGTATGCTGTGTCGAGGACTCAGTATAGGAGAATTCTATAGGCCGCAAGTCCTCGAATTTAGGAGCGTAATCGTCGCTATCTTGATCTGACCCATCTTGATTTATTTTTCGTATCCCGGTTGGATTTCCGCCAGGGTGGGAGGGGCAAGTTTTGCAGTGGACAAATTGATGGGCACTCGAATGTCCTCCTGACGTACACTGCGACCATATATTTTCGCAACTCCGTTTTAGTCTTGTGTCGTAGCCCCTACAATTTCCAAAGGTGTGTACATTCTGTGCACACCCACAAGTTTCACAATGTCCTTCTTGGCCAGAGCTCGCAGACATCTTAAACCAGTTGCAGGAAACATCAGATCGAGGGGGCATGTGTTCCTGGGGGAAAGTAGAAGAAGCGTGAGGATTAGGGGGAATATATAACAATTGGTCGGCTTTCGTTGCCACCTACGTTGTCCACATCACATCTTCTCCATCCAACCTTGTCCCGCATGCTGGGCTTGTGTCGGGGAATTTCGAACATTTTGCAACCAGCAGGATCTGACTCCCGGGATACTCGTCAAGGAAACCCGCGTTATTTCACATTTCACAGCAATATGAGACTTTTACATGTCAAGAGTCTATTGGTTATTCCCCTGAAAGTGGCTGAGCATGACTGGGAAGCCAACGAATGGACTGTCGGTATACTCACGTAGTGGCAACAAGTGTACATTCTCAAGAGCACGGGAGTGGGATTGTTGGGCTTCCTCCAATGCAATAGAGGCAGCCCGCTATAATTCGGCCTCACCGGGTTCATCAGAGGGAACCGTACGGAAAATGAGACGATTTCTCTCTGGCCGCTTTTAATCTTTAATAATGCGCCATAGCTCGGTATCGCCAAGACGCCAACATTGCTTAGGGTCAAGGTTAACACTGGCTAATACCCAGAAATAATAGTTTTAATCATAATCCTCCCGTAACGCAAACTTTCGTAACGTCACCCGCATAACTTCTTCGCAGGTGTTGCAATCTGCAATCTTAACGACTTTCGTGACGCCACCGGTTGAGATGCATATGCATAGATTCGACCTCCCTGGCTTCCCACCGGCCATACGGATAGGACCCCCTCATACCACATGCGTGAAAAAGGCCGCATGCCAGAGCGCCGACTCTACTACACAGCCCGGGGACAAAACGAGATTTCACCCTGGTGCACCCCTATAATACAATACCCATTATTTTATTAAAGTAATATTTAGTATTAATTTTAATACTAAATACTTCGAATCGTTAAGACGATTTAAATTTAAACTTTTTAATTATTATTACGCTTTAAATTTTAAAATAAAGTTTAATTAATTATTAATGCGTTATAATAATTACTTTTTTATTAAATTTATTTATTTTATTTATTTATTTTATTTAATTTATTATTTTATTTTTAAATTTTTAACGGCATTATTTTAAAAGCTTTTTTATTTATATAATTTATTTAATATTTTATTTATTAAGTTTTTTTAATAATATCGTTTTAAACTTTTTTTATTTATATTATTATATAAAATAATATTAATTATAATCGTAAAATAATCGTAATATAATATTAAAAGTAATGAAAATTTTAAATATAAAATAACTTTAATTTTAACTTTAAAATAATATTTATTATAATTAAAGAAATTATTTATAATTATAAAATAATCGTAATTAATTAATATAATATTAATAATAACTTAAATTTTAAATGTAAAATAACCTTAAGTTTAACCTTAAAAAATTTAAACTTAACTTTAAATAACTTTAATTTTAAAATATAAAATAAGCCGGCTTAAATTTTATTTTATTTATTATTTAAAATTTAAAATTTAATTATTATATAATTATTAAATATTAAAACATTTTAAATTAATTAATTAAATAAATAAGTAATTTATATAATTTATTTATTTTATATATTAACTAAGATTTTTTATTTATATTTAAATCTTTTCTTTTATAAACTTATATTAATTAATACGATAAGTTAACTTAATATTTTTTATATAATTAATATTAATTATTAAATAATTAAATAAAGTTTATTTATATTATTTAATAAAAAAGTATAACTAATTAAATATAATTATAATTAATTAAATAAAGTATAAGTTTATAAAAGCGTAAAGTAAAGTTAAAAATAAATATACGAAGCTTTTAAGCTTTAACGTTAAGTAATTAATTACGTAATCGCGACTTTAACAAATATTTATTTAACCTTAGTTTGTATAATTTATTAAAGAAATAATATTTAATTTAACTTTAATTTTTATAATTTATTAAGGAAATTATATTTAATAAAAGGTTTTTTAATATATTTTAATAAAAGTTTATAAATTAATATTTTACTTTTTTAAGTTTAAAACTTTATTTCCTTATAAAAAATAATAAAGTAAAAAGCTTATAAATTTAATTAAAATTTTATTTTAAATGTTAAAACTTTATTAATTAAGTTTAAAGTAATTATAAAGTAAGTTAAATATTTTTAAAATATTTTTAAAGTATTTTTAAGGTAAGTTTTTTAATAATTATTTATACGAAAATATTTAATAAATTTAATTTAATATATTTAATCGAGTAAAGTTTAAAATAAATTTAATTAAATAAATTTAATTAAATTCGAAAAAATAAAATAAAATAAAATAGTTAATTAATTATATTTATTATAAAATTAATAAATACTTTTAAAGTAATTAATGTTAATTCGTATATTAAATATTTTTATTACGTTAAATATTATTATAAATAACTTATACTTAATATTAATTTTATTAAATATTATTAAAAAATATAAAGTTACGAAAAATTCGATATATTACTTACGATTACTTATAAAAGCAATAAGAAAACCTTATTAATACTTAAAAATAAAAGATATAACTATTATTAAAAACTAGTTTAAGGTGATTTTATTAGCTTTGCAAATGGTTAATTAGGGATTACTTACCGCTATTATCTCTGATCGAGATCCGAAGTGAACGTTAAACCTGTGGAAGGAAATATTCACCCTTTTAAGAGTAAAAACGCTATTTTTAACAACCCATTACCCACAAACTAACGGAGCCTCTAAGAGAAAAAATCATACAGTTGAGATAGCTATTCGTTTTCACACAGCTACCAACCCTGAAGTTCCTTGGACTGCGATTATAGCCGAGCTGCAGCACAATCTGAATAACTCTTTAGCTAATCCCCTAGGCAAGAGCCCTAACCAGCTTGTTTTGGGATTTCAACCACGCTTTGTATTAGACATCCTGAACAACCAAAAAGGGACAGTTATCACAGATGATGCCAGAGAAGCTATGAGAGTTGACAGACAGAGAGAGGCTGCACAGCTGATCGATATAGCTGGGGTTATAGCTAAGGAGCGTTACGACGATAAACACACTCCTACAGAGTTCGAAGTAGGAGATATAGTTTATTTAAGCCTTCATAAAGGCTACCACCTACCAGGGAAGCCAAAAAAGAAGTGGTCACCAGCAAGAGCCGGTCCGTTCAAGATCGTTCGCAAGATTTCTCCGCTAGCATACGAGCTTAACTTCCCTAGCACTTGGGGAGTGCACCCTGTAGTATCTTTGGCACAGCTCTACAAACCACCTTAAGGGCAGGATCCTTTTGGAGAAGAATCCCTGAGCTTAAACCTGTGGCCACAGATAACTACGGAGAGCCTGAATGGGAAGTTGAACGCCTAGTTGATCGAAAAATCAGATGGTATAAGAATACACCTCACGTTAAATATCTCTGTATCTAGGCTACCTTACAGCCAAGGATGATCAATGGAGGCCATTAGAAGAGCTTCAAGAGACTGCTCCAGATTTGGTCGCCTCGTATGATCGAGAAAACCCTTTAGACTGGCCTGCAATATACGGGCAAAAGAGGCTCCCTTACCCTAAGAAACCATGATCTACAGGGTTTCCTACCCGGCGAGGAATCAAATTAAATATATCATCGGATAGCCCTCGCAAAGCTGAATGATCTCACCTAAAAAAGTCGCTCTTTTCACCTTTATCACAACGTTCGTTACGGGGTGGTTAACCCTAACGTCAGCACATACAAATCTACTGCTGACTCTGTTAATTTTCACCATTGGTGAGGGGGAGAACGTGAACGACACCTGCTTAAGAGATCTCACCCTGCACCTCTGCCAAAATTTTAATTCTTACCTTCTACAACCATTTATTTCTCAAAAGACTTTAATCGAACGGCTCAAGCAATCACTATACACCTCACAAAATGGATCCAAGCCACGTTGACAATGATCAGGAGCACCGGGGATTCACACCCTACAATAAGCAGCCCAACAGCCCTGAAAACAAGACTGATAACAACGCTGCCACTGAACTGCAGCCTACTGAAGAAACACCAGTGCAACAGGACACCCTGAGCGAGGCACCAGAGGCCTCGAAGGCACCTGAAAAGACTGGCCCCAATCAGAGGCTCGCTGACAGTGAAGAAAGTGGCCCAACAGCTCCCGCAACAGAGGCTGCGGCAACGCCTGCCACAGCGCACCCTGCAGCGCCCGCGACAACGCACCCTACAGCAGAGCTAGAGCACGCTGCAGCGCACGAGTCAGCGCACGAGTCAGCGCCTGCGAGCCCTAAAGAGCGCGCCGCACGCAGCCCTGCAGTTGAGCCTAAGGTCGTTAACCCTCACGCTGAGGAGACCCAGGAGCAGGAAAAGGCCACAGAACCTACCACGACAGTTGACGCTCCCGACGTACAAGACAACGATACCGCCGCCGACGCTGCTAACGATCAGCTAGAACAAGAAGCTGATAAATACAGGGACGGCACTGAGGCCACTGTAATTGAGGAACAGGAAGATGAGACAGCCCTGCTGGAGGAACTCCATGATACCCTGCAGGAGAAGTCTAAGGATACCCTGCAAGAGGACGACGACGACGATCTCCCGCAGGATGAAGCTGAATCCATGGAGCTGGATGAACAGCCTGCTACTCCGCAGTCTAAGAAGGCCGCTGGCGCTTCAAAGAAGTCTGCTGCCAGTAAACCCACGGGCCCAGTCAGAAATCTACGCCAAAGGAAACCGATGCCAGAGCCGCCTTCCAAGGAGACAACGCCTGCCAAATCGACCCCTAAGAAGAAATCATACAGGGTGTCATTCAAGAAGGAGGCCGTTGAAGAGATATCTTCGGACGAAGAAGAGGTGTATGCAGACCCTGCCAAAGATATCTACAATAGCATTGATGTAGACACCATTCCTTGGTCGGTCTTTACTAACCCTCACTCGAATCCGAACGTCAAGGATGCCGTATCAAAAAGAATAGCGGTGCAGCGTGCTGCTATTGAACTCGCAGACGGCCCAATAAGTCTGTTGCGTGACACGCTCACGGCTATTGATCGATTCCTCAGCCAGTCAGCCCATAAGAGTTATTCTGCGCACCCTGAGATCCGCAGTATGCAGAATACCCTAGCTACAGCGTTGAAGGCCTTCCGCAAAAACGGCGGTGATCTTGGCAACGCAGCCCTGCCTCCAAAACCGATGGTCCTGGCCTCTCGCTATTGCGAACCTAATGTTACCCTGAATCCGACAATTGGAGGACGACTCGCACACCTGAACCGTCTTGATCTTGCACAGCCCAGAGAAGTTGCGCTCGACACAGGATCAGACTTAGCTACTGCGGTGGTACGCCTCCAGAACGATGTTAGGGCTATCCAAGACCGTATGAGCCTCAATATAACGTCTGACGCCCCGGTTGACGTTCCTAATTCGAGCCTCGTCACGTATACGCTCTTGGAACAGACCATTGAAAATCATCTTACAGGGTATCAACCTACGATACAGTCAATAGCCAAGAAGGCCACGGAGGAAGCCCTCGAGGAGACGTGTGAGGAGATCTACGAGGAAGTCGACAAGAGGATCAACGATAGCATTAGCGGTCTGGATACAAAGGAATCAGTCCAGAAGCTATCTCGAACCGTCACTCAGTTGCAGCAGGCAGGAAAACAGGCTGGCCCGGCTACCCCTAGCGGCTCATCCAAGACTGCTGTACAGCCTGATAGCAGTGCCAAAAAGCCAGGGCGCCCCAAGAAACGCCCTGCTTCACCACCTACACCTAGCCCTACTGCTATTAAGAGACGGCGACACAATCTTGATGAGTAGACGAGCCGTTGGAGACTAGAGAGGCTTGAAGCCGGTTAAGTTGACCAGCAGGATCAGCTTTTGATCGAGGGGGAGATGTTAGGGATAGTGTCACGCAATTACTGTATGCACCTGATCGGTGTAATAGCTGATGATCGTCCTTAATTGTAGAGCTTAATCGATTGTAATTTTATTGTGTTCTTAATTGTTTCATTTAATTTGAATTATCCCTTGAAACTTTACTTTATGTAATCTCGGTACGGATTAACCTTAATCCGTTAATGTAAAGAAATATTTAATTAAATTAAACCTTTATTTTTGTAATAAATAGCTTACTTTATAAGGGTAATTACTTACTTTATAAAAATACTTTTATAAGGTTAATTATTTAATTATTAACGTATTTTATAATTAACTTGTTTTTTTAATTAACTCGTTTATTTTTAACTTTTTTAATATTTATTTTATTTACTTATATATTTTTTTATAATTATAATATATTTAAATTATTTAAAAAAATTAAATTAAACTTTACTTTATAAGCTTTAAAATAAAACTTAAACCTTTACATTACGCGCGTTATAAAAATTTACAACGTTTTTTAAATAACTTTACGTAATAAAATTAACGGCATATAACTTAAAGGTAATATTATACCTTTTCGTTAAAAGTTAACTTTAATAAAAAAGAAAGTAATTATTAAATATATTTTTAACTTAAATATATAAGCATTTTTTCCTTAAGTTTAAAACGTTAAAAAAATGGCAAATATATTACTATACGAACGCGACGCGAAACGCGTCGAGAAAAATTAAGCTTTTAACTTTATTAAATAATAATTAAAGCTTAAAACGCGTTTTAATCGAAAAATTAATTACTAAAAAATCTTATTTAAAAATTTAAACACGTATCGGAAATAATTTAACCTTATTTAAAATATAATTACGAAATATAATATATAAAAGGAAAATATTTATAACTTTAATAAAATTAAGTTTATAATAAATATAATTATAATAATAAAAATAATTATTATAAGCTTTAAAAAGAAATTAAAGCTTAAATAAAATTAATAAAGCAATCGAAAATAATTTACAATTATATAAGCTATTAATTTTTAAAATTAAGTTATTTCTTTATAAATTATTATAACGAAGAAAAATTACCTTACGTTTTAATATTATAATAGCGGATTTTTACTTAATTAAATCATTTTAATCTTAAATAATAAATAAATAATAAATAAAATTACTATAAAATAATTAAAACATTTTAATAAATATATTAAAACTTAAATAAAGGATTTAAAACGCTTATTTATTTTAAATACTTATTATAAGAGCTATTATTTCTTAAATTTCGATAAATTTTACCGTAATAACGACATTATTTCTTTTTATATGCCTTTTCATTTATTTTATAAGCTTTAACCTTTTAACGTAAGCGTTTTTTCCGTTTTAAAACGCGTATATAATGTTAAAATTAAAGCTTTAATGCAACGGTTTATAATTTACGTTATAAAGGAAAATTTCTTTATCGCTTTTCGCAACACGTTTTTTACTACTTTTATAAAAAATAATATTTAATTTAGCTTTAAAAGCATTAATTTAATTTTATTAAACTTAAATTATATTATTTTATAACTTAATGCGACGCTAATAGTTTAAATTTCTTCGTTAAAGGTTAATTTGCTTAATATATCTTAGATTTTAAAAACGTTAATTAATCTTAAAGATATAATTAAGCAATTTATTTACGTTAAAAATAAAATCATTAACCATTATATTAACTCCTTAATATTAATTATAAAAGCCTTAAGTAAAATCTTAAAGTTTAATTATAAAATAATATACGAAATAACGCTTTTTAAGGATTAAGTTACTAAATTAAAAGAAATAAATTACTTACTTAATAAGCATTATAAAACAAAAAACAAACGCTTATACGAAGGAAAATCTTTTACTTATAAAGAAAGTTAAGTTTTATAGGAGCAAAGAAGAAATATTAAAGCTATAAATATAATTAAAGGTAAAGAAAATAATTATCGTAAAAGGGCAAAGGAAGGTATAAAACGCTATGAAATATACGGCAAAATAGAACACAATATAAAAACCTACGAGAAGGTTATAAAAACGTTTAATAAAGAGAATTAATTTAATTTCTAATTAATTTAAATACGTTATGATTATGTTTTACTTAATTAAAGTTACGAAGTATTAAAAAATAAACAAATTAATTAAGAAAACAAGTTAATTATAAAATACGTTATATTTGTTTATTTTTAAATATTTATTTATTAAACCTTTTAATTAAATAATTTTTATTATTAATATAATATTATTTAATTATTTAATTATTTTTTAAATAATTTTATTAATTATTTAATTTACTTTATTATATTTTATATAACTTTATTAATTATTTTATAACAAATTTATAATAAAACGCTTATACGAAAAAGAAATTTTTACTTATAAAAAAGTTAAGTTTTATAAAAGTAAAGAAAAAATAATTAACGTAAAAAAGTAAAGAAAATAAAAACCATTATAAAATATATAATAAAATAAGTTATAATTAATATAAAAACTTATTAAAAATTATAAAAATATTTAATAAAAATTAATTTAAATGCGTTATAATTATTTTTTAATTAATTAAAGTTACGAAATAATAATAAAAATAACGAGTTAATTATAAATAATTAAATAAAGTAAATATTAAAAAAGTTAAAAATAACGAATTAATTAAAATAACGAGTTAATTATAAATTACGTTAATTATAATATTTTAAAACTTTATTATTCGTTAAAAAATAATTTATATAATATAGTTAATTATTTTTTAATAAAAATAATAATTTAAGTTTAAAAAAATTTAACGTTTTATAAAACTTATAAAAAATATTTTTTTTATTTTATAACGATTTAAAAATAAATGTTATTTTTTATTTTTTAACTAGTTATTATATTTATTAAGTATTTAATTAACGAATTAAAGAAAAAATAAAAATAAATTTAACGAAAATACTTTATAAAAACATTAATAAAAATTTTTATAATGTTTTAAAACAATTTAATTTATTATTAAAAAATTAAAAGAATATAATTTAAACCATTAATTATATAAAAAATATAAGTAATTTTTTAAAAGTATAAGTTTTTACCTATATAAAAAGTTATTTTTTATTAATAATATTATTATATAATTATTATAATATTAATTTAAAATTTTATATAATTAATTAAATAATATAATTTATTAAGTAAAAAAGCTTTATTTTAATAAATAACGCGTTTTAAATATACGTATAAAATTACTTATAATATTACGTATAAAATACGTAATTCGAATTTTATATTTTATTTATAATAAATAATTAATTATAATTAATTAAATTTATTATTATTAATTATATTAACGTTTTTAATATTATTTAATATATTATATAATATATTTTATTTAAAATATTATATTATACGAATTTTTTAAAAAATATATAATTTATAATTATAAAATAAATTTATTTTAAATTAATTATTATTTTTTAAAAAAAACTTTTAATTAATTATATAAAAATTTTATTACGTTATTTAATAATAACATTAAAAATATTTTAATTATTATAAAATTAAGAAAAATATTATTATTTTTATATAATTAAATTTAATTAATTAATTATTTATATAAAGTTTATAAGTATTAATTTAAAGCGTTATTATTCGAGTTATCCTTTTTTTATTAACCGAGTTAACTATTCTTTTTATATTTTTTAAAATTTAACTAATAAAAGCGTAAATTTTTTACTTCGTTATATTTTTACGTTTTTATTAATATTTTCCTATAATTAAATTAAAATAACTTTTTTTAAAAATGTCGCATTATAATATAATTTACATTATTTTAAAGCTTTAATTAAAAGCTTTATTTTAATATAAATTTTATATATATATAAGGTTTAAAAATGAAAATATTTAACTTTAAAGTTAATGTTAAACACATTAAATAGCTTAGTAATTAATTCATTTAAGGTATTAATTTAAGGTATTTTTAATTAGTAAATTTTAATTAATTTAGTAATGGAAACAATTAATTTAACTAATTAATTTAATTAATCTTATTAATTTAATACTATTATTTTCATTGTTATTTTTATTTCAATGGCTTTTTTACCTTTAACTTAAATAAATATTTTATAGTACGGATTAACCCTTATTTTATTAATTAAAATTAAGTTTTATATTTAACATACCCTTTTAAATAAAGCCATTTAGCAAATTTAATAATAGTTTTTTATAATGTTCTTAGTTTTTATCTTTCTTATATTTCCTTAATTACTTTGTTAATTTTTATCCCCTTTTTTATTTGTAATTATGTAAATATATTAATTAAACTTAATTATTTCCTAAAACGAGTGAATAAAGTATTAAATAAAGCTTTGGTTAATCCGTTAGTAATTATATCGTTTAATTTGGTATATTTTACCTTAATCGTTTCTTTAATTACTTTTTATCGTAGCTAGTAATTATGTATATTTATATATTTAAGCTTTGTTTAAAACTTCTTAATATCTTTCTTAACGAGTTATATTATTTGCTTATTATTATAGCGGATTATAGTTATTTCGTTATTTAATGTAATTTTTAATTCTTTAATTAACTTAATTTAAAATATTGCTTCTTTTATTACTTATACGAGAGCTAGTAATTTAACTTTCGTTATTAACGTAGTAACTATATTTTATTTATTAGCTTTTTAACTTATTATTTTTTTAAATAGCTTTATTACATATGCTTATAAATTCTTATAATTAAAGGTATTATTAATAAATAAAGTATTATTAATTATTTTGAAAATGTTTTCGCTTTTTAATTAAAGTGTTAAGTATTTAATTCGTTATAAATAAAAGATAATTTAATTAATAATAATATAATGCTTAAGGTTTAAATTATTATTAAATCGTAATAATCGAAAATATGCAAATATAATGTTTAGTTTTGTAATCATTGTTACGTATAGGATTAATTTAATCTTCTTTTAATATTTTTAAATTAATCGGTTAAATATTATTCCGTCGAACGGTAATAACTTTTCTTTTATTATTAAATTTTAATAACTCTTAGTATTTTCCTTAATTATTAAATTAAATATTTTCTTTAAATAAGCTAATTAACTTAATTAAATAAGTTTTTTATTGCGATTTCTAATTATTTTAATCCTTAAAAACCATTAAAGCTCGCTACCCTTTAAAAGTTAATACCAGCTTTAAAGTTACTATATTAACCTTATAGTTGTATTTTCTTATTTTCTCTTATATATAACGATAATATCGTTAACGTAAAAGAAAATTAATATACCATTATAGCTAAATATATATAATTTATAAGGTATTAAATTAAAACTTAACTTTTTTAATAACTTTATTAATTTTCTTTATTATAATAAGGGTAACTCTTTAAGTTTATAAAATACCTTTAAGATCTTTAAAATTATCCCTAACTTTTTATAACTTAATAGCATTTTTATATACACGTTATGGTTTATTTTAGCGTTAACGAAAGCATTAATTATATTATATTAAATAAGTTTTAAATTAAATTTAACTATTATTATTATAAATATTTAAAATAACCTTTCTATTAATGTTAACACATATATTTCCTCGCTATTTATTTATTGCTAATTACTTTACATTATTAGTTATACTTTACATTTAATAAAGTGATTATGCTTATTAATCTTATAAGTATATACTTATATATAGCTTAAAATTTATTTCCTTTAATAGTTTACGTTTTTTTTTAGAACTTTTATTTAAGTGTTTATTTCTTTATAGCTTTATAGGTGTAATTTTTTTGCTTTTTTAAAGTGCTTTCTCATTTAATATTTTCTAACATTTTTATAAGATTTTAAAAGCTTTAATAAATCCCGTTTATAAATAAATTTAAGCTTTTTTAATAATTTTAAAAACTTAGCTTAATTTATTTCTTTATTATATAAGTTTCTTATATAAGCATTTTTTCGGTTAAAGTTAAATGTTAACTCTTAAGTTTTTACTTATATAGCTATTATATAAGGTATAGGTTTTATTTTTTATGCCATAGCAAACGGGATTATTACGGAAAGTAAAGCGGTAAGAAGTAAAAATGCTAGCGTTAATAATAACTTAAACCGTGCTTTAATATATTAAGGATAATTAATCCTTATATTTAATTAATAATAAGTAAAGGTTCCTTTTAACAAAGCTTTCTTAACATTTAATTTTTTAATAATTACGTTTAACTTTATCTTGCTTATCTTTTTATCCTAATTAAATTAACGCTAGCTTATTTTTTCTTAAAAACTTTAATTATATTCGACGTTTTTAATAAGGTTTAATAGCGATTATATAAAAGTTTTATATTTTTAAGTGTTTACTTTAAATAACTTATCCTTTAAATTATTAATTAATTTTGTAAAAGTTTCGTTTTTATTAAACGTAATGTTTTTTAATCGTATTATTTTATTTGTTAAGGGATTTTAAACTTTATAAATATTAATTAAGTTATATTTAATTAAGTATTTAATTTATGCTTTTAAATTTAAACGTTATAATCTTTTAACTTTATTTATAAATTTTAAAGTTATTGTATAAGCCTTATAATTATATACTTTTAAATAAGCTTACTATGGCTTATTTTCTTTAACTAACATGTTAAAATGTTAATTAACATACGTGTGAAATTAATCGTATAAAACTCTTTAATTATATATATATTTTAGCGTTTAATTATATAAATATACCATTACTTAATATATTTTCTTTCATAAAAAATATAATAACTTAAAACTAACTTTTATTATATAAGCTTTATCCTTAATTATATCCTTTAAACGTTTAATAGCGTTATTTTAAGCTTAAAAATATAATATGAAAGGCTTAATTTTTATATTAAAGCTTTTTAAATATTCTTTTACTTTTACTTATTTATTTATAATTTTATTATTACATTTTAAAACTCTTAACTTAATGTTATATTAAGTTTTAAATATATTAATTAAAAACTTAAGTAATTTAATAATGGTAAACGTTTTATAATTATAAAAGTAAAAATTAAAAATATATTTAATAAAGCGGTTAGTAATTAATATTAAATTTATATATCCTTTAATATTTTCTTAAATAAAATGGAAATTAATTATTAATTAAACACTTAGATTATTATTTAACTTCTTTTTTTATTTTTTAATTTACTTTTTAACTTTAACAATTTTATAAGTATTATATTCCACCGTGATTAAGCTTTTAATTTTCACTTTTATAAAGTTATTAATTAAATGTTTTAAGGTTTATAAGTTAAAATAACTTATTTAAAAATACTAATATATTATATTAACGTATTTTACAATTAAGTCGAACACTTAATTAAGTCGAATACTTTTTATGACCTTGCAACTTTAATTAAGTAGAATATAACCACAATGTATTAAAATTAATTATAAATTAGATTAATCTTTTTTATTAGATGTCTTTATAATTTCCTTATAGGTTCTTACATTATATTTTATTTTATTATATATTTTATAACGCTTTATACCTTTCTTTACCCTTTTATAACAACCACCTTCTTTATCTTTAATTATATTTGTAGCTTTAATATTTCTTCTTTATTCCTATAAAATTTAACCTTCTTTATAAATAAGAGATCTTCCTTTATATAAATGTTTATTTTTTATCTTATAATGTTTGTTAAGTAGGTAATTTATTTCTTCTAATTTAAATATTTAATCCATTAAAATTACTACTTAATATATTAATTTATAAGTAGCTTTTAACATTTTACTTAAGGCTTTTATAATTAATATTGGAGAATTAATTTAATAATTAATAATTTTATTTTTAACATAAATAAATTGTTTAATCATATCTTTAA
Source organism: Hypoxylon sp. PDH2405 (assembly GCA_023628415.1). Taxonomy (NCBI): domain Eukaryota; kingdom Fungi; phylum Ascomycota; class Sordariomycetes; order Xylariales; family Hypoxylaceae; genus Hypoxylon; species Hypoxylon sp. PDH2405. The sequence continues at coordinate 73,864 of JAMAKT010000110.1, read as the reverse complement.
GGTTAATTGGCATTTTTAAAATCTAAGATATATTAGGTAAATTACTTTTTAGCAAAGGAGTTCAAATTATTGGTGTTACATTAAGTTGTGAAATAATATAATTTAGGTTTAATGGGATTAAACCAATGCCTTTAAATTTAAATTAAATATTATCTTTTATAAAAATAATAAAAAATGTATTGTGGAAGGTAATAAAGAAATCCTTCTTTATAATATATATTATAAACTATTGTATTAAAGCTTTAATTTCAATATTATATACACATTTTAAGATGGAAAAAACGCTTATATTAAGAGGTTAAAGCTTATGAGATAAATGAGGAGGCATATAAAGAGAAATAATGTTATTATCGCGGTAAAATTAATTAAAATTTAAAAAATAATGGCTTTTATAGTTATTTAAAATAAGTAAACGTTTTGAATCCTTTATTTAAGTCTTAGTATACTTATTGAAATGTTTTAGCTATTTTATAATAATTTTATTTGTTATTTATCCATTATTTAAGATTAAAATAATTTAATCGAGTGGAAATCTGCTATTATAATATTAAGATATAAGGTAATTTTTCCTTATCATAATAATCCATGGAGGAATGGCTTAACCTTAAGAATTAATGGCTTATATAATTGTAGATTATTCTCGATTACTTTATTAGCTTTGTTTAAGCTTTAATTTTTTTTTAAAGCTTATAATAATTATTTTTGTTAATATAATTATACCCATTATAAACCTAATTTTATTAAAGTTATAAATATTCTCCTCTTATATGTTATACTTTATAATTATATCTTAAATAAGGTTAAACTATTTTTAATATATATTTAAATCTTTAAATAAAACTCTTTAATAATTAATTCTTTAATTGAAATACATCTTAAGCTTTAATTATTATTTAATAAAGTTGGAAGTTTAATTCTTCTTAACGCGTTCCACGTTGTATTTATATAACAATATATTCGTTATTTCTTTAACGTTTTAAATCCGAGGAGGAAATGTTTACATATTTAAGTTAAGAATATATTAGATAATTACCTCCTTTTCTATTAGAATTAGCTTTAAATAAAGATAGATAATATTGCGTTTAAATAATATATCATTTATTCTATTATATAAAGTGGATAAAAGAATATTATAAATTTTGGTAACGCGTTTTAAGCTAAATTATTAATTTTATTTTAAAGCTTAAATGACAAGGTTTAATCTAATATCTTTAAATAATTTAAATATGTTGTAATTATAGATAAATGTATAAGTAAATAAAGTAAGTATTAGAAAAGTTAAAAAGTATTCAACTTAATTAAGTATTCGACTTAATTATGGAATACGTTACTTAATTTCGCTAATTTCTTAGTATATAAATTAAATTTATTACATTAAGTAAAGAAAAATACCATCGTTATTTTAAATAAAATATATTTTAAAACAAATTAATTAAACTTTTTAATTAACTCATATATAATTAAGCCGTTTAATCTTTATAAGTGCGTTTTATTAAAGCAATTATCTTATTAATATCCTTATTTTCTAAGGAAACAAAGGAATATTAAATTATAAACAAAGTTTTTATAATATACAACGTTTCGTAATCGTAGTATTTTAAAAGATAAGTTTTTATTAATTAAAATATTAACGTTATTATATCCTAATATAAAAATACATTAATTTCCTATAAAAACGAAGTTTTTCTTTTCTATTCGTTTAAAGTTAAAAAACCTTAATAATTAATTAAAGATATAAATAATTATTTTTAAATTAAAAATAGCGGAATTTTTTAAGGAATATTAACTAATTAAAAAGGCTTTTTAAAGTATACTTACTAAAAATAAAGCTTTTAATAATAAACATTATTTAACTTTTACACTTAATTAATTATTAACTTTTTTCCGTTAGTTTTTAATTTTTTTAATTTTATTAATTAAGTTAAGGTTATTAGTTAAATTATTATTTATCACATGTTTAATTTTTAAATTTTCCTTAAACCATTTTAATTTCTTATTAAAGAAAACATAATAACACTTAATAAGCTTATAATTGCCGTAATAAACTAAGTAATTAATAAGGTTATTATTATTAAAATTAACTTTTTTTTTTAAATAAAACATTACCTTTTTTATTTTTAAGTTTCTTATAACTATAATGTTTTTATTATTATTAATTAATTAGTATTATTATATTTTTCACTAATATATATTAGTTTAAATAAGCTTTAAGTTATTTTAACTTTAAGTTTATTATTTTATAGCTTATTTTATTTTCTTAATAAGTTTACTACTTCTTTATATAATAAGGTATTATTAATAATTTAAGGCTTATTAATAAATTAAAAGTTATTTACTTAATTTAAAAAACTAAGGTTAATCGCTTTAATTAAATCGTTAAATTAATTTTTATTATTTTTAATAATTATTAAGTTTTTACTTTAATTTATAACCATAGTTATTTCTCATTTTTAAATTTAATCTTTACTTAAACTAAGCTAATCGCATAGGTTTTTATATTAAGTATTAAATCTTTGTTTTAAATTATAAAATAATTATATAAAAACTTAAGCGATTTTTTAAAAAATTTATAACTTTATTTTCTTAATAAAGTTTATTTAATTTTTATATTATTTTATTTATTCCTTATAAAGGAAAAAATTAAATAAATATATAGCTTTATTTTTAATAATTATTTTTATAACATTCCTTAGTTTTATTTTTACTTTAACTTTATTTCCTTATATAATAACGCTTAAGTTATTTATTAAATAACTTTATAATATTATTAAATTTTAACGCTTTAAATAAAAGTTAATTTAAAGTATATTTAATTCTTTTAACTATATATTAAGTTAATTACCGTTAAGGTTAACGTTTTTTAAATTAATATAATTTTATAATTTTAAAGTAATTAATTTAACTTTAAATTTAATTTTAAAAAATTTCCAATCTTTTAAATTATTTAATTTTACTAACGTATTTCATAATTAATTAGTTATCTTAATTAAATGGTTTATTTTTAACTTTTTTAACACTTATTTCATTTACTTATATATTTATTCATAATTATAACATATTTGAATTATTTAAAGATATTAGATTAAACCTTGCTTTATAAGCTTTAAAATAAGATTTAAACTTTCGTATTATGTGTGTTGTAAAAATTTATAATATTCCTTAAATGATTATACGTAATAAACTCAACGGTATGTAACTTAAGGGCGATATTATACCTCCTTATTAAAGGTTAATTCCAGCAGAAAAGGAGGTAATTGTTAAATATATTCTTAATTTAAATGCGTAAGTATTTCTTTCCTAAGTTTAAAACGTTAAAGAAATGGCAAATATATTGTTATGTAAATGTAATGTGGGATGCGTTGGGAAGAATTGGGCTTTTAATTTTATTAAATAATAACTAAAGCTTAAGACGTATTTTAATTAAAGAATTAATTATTAAAGAGTTTTATTTGAAGATTTAAATATGTATTGGAAGTGGTTTAGCCTTATTTGAAATATAATTATAAAGTATAGCATATAAAAGAAGGATATTTATAACTTTAATAAGATTAGGTTTATAATAAGCATAATTATATTAATAAAAATGGTTATTATAAGCTTTAAAAAGAGATTAAGGCTTAAGCAAAGCTAATAAAGTAATTAAGAATGATTTATAATTATATAAGTTATTAATTCTTAAGGTTAAGTTATTCCTTTATGAATTATTATAACGAGGAAAAATTACCTTACGTTCTAATATTATAATAGTAGATTTCTACTTAATTAAATTATTTTAATTTTAAATAATAAATGGATAATAAATAAAATTATTATGAAATGATTAAAACATTTTAATAAGTATATTAAAACTTAAATAAAGGGTTTAAAACGCTTATTTATCTTAAATAGTTATAAAAGCTATTATTTCTTAAATTTTAATAAATTTTATCGTAATAATAATATTATTTCTTTTTATATGCTTTCTTATTTGTTTTATAAGCTTTAGCCTTTTAATATAAGCATTTTTTCTATTTTAAAATGTATATATAGTGTTAAAATTAAAGCTTTAATGTAATAATTTATAACTTATATTATAAAGGAGAATTTCTTTATTACCTTTTATAATGTGTTTTTTATTGTTTTTATAAAAAATAATATTTAATTTAGCTTTAAAAGCATCGGTTTAATCTTATTAAACTTAAATTATGTTATTTCATAGTTTAATGTGGCGTTAATAATTTAAATTCCTTTATTAAAGGTTAATTTGCTTAATATATCTTAGATTTTAAAAACGTTAATTAACCTTAAAAATATAGTTAAGTAATTTATTTATGTTAAAAATAAAATTATTAATTATTATATTAATTCCCTAATATTAATTGTAAAAGCCTTAAGTAAAATCTTAAAATTTAATTATAAAATAATATATAAAATAGTGTTTTTTAAGGATTAAGTTATTAAATTAAAAGAAATAAATTACTTATTTAGCAAGTGTTATAAGATAAAAAATAAATGTTTACATAAAAGAAAATCTTTTATTTATAAGGAAGGTTAAATTTTATAGGAGTAAAGAGGAAATATTAAGGTTATGGATATAATTAAAGGTAAAAAAAGTGGTTATTATAAAAAGGTAAAAGAAGGTATAAAGCGTTGTAAAGTATACGGTAAAATAAAATATAATGTAAAAATTTGTAAAGAAGTTATAAAAACGTTTAATAAAAAGGATTAATTTAATTTTTAATTAATTTAAATGTGTTGTGGTTATGTTTTACTTAATTAAAGTTACGAGGTAGTAAAAAATAAACCATTTAATTAAAAAAACTAATTAATTATAAAATATATTAAATATTAATTAATATTAAATATTATATTTAAAATATTTAATAAATTAATATAATATACTTATATAACTTACGGTTTTAAATAGCTTCGAATCGTAAAGCTAATAAATTAATAAGGTTAAAAGTTTATTAATAAAATTTTTAATTATTAAATATATTAAATAACTTAATAATTAATTTATTTAAAATATTAATTTAAAGTATTTCTAATTAATAAATTTTAACTAATTTAATAATAAAAATAATTAATTTAATTAATTTAATTAATCTTTTTTAATTTAATGCTATTATTTTTCTCGTTGTTAATCCTATAGTGGCTTCTCCACCTTTGACTTGAATAAATGTCTCATAGTACGGATTAACCCTTATTCCGTTGATCAGGATTAGGTCCTGTATCTGACAGGTAGCTACGCTAGCCTTTTTTTCTAGTTTGAGTTTACTGAGATAAGGCTTAGTCCGAATTTTAGTTTGGAAGTGATAGTGACGCTTTGGATGATAAGCCCCCCTTCCCTTATGGATGATGAAGACTTCTACAGGCGCAAAGGCATTGTTATTAGCCATGTCGTTAATCCTAGAACGGTTGATTAATAGCTATAGGGCTCTGGCGTTTATGAGGTTTTATCGCACTGGTAAGGGATGGAGCGGGTTACTTGGCGTATGGGATTTGAACGATTCTACCGGGGCTGCTTCGCCTACTGGTAGTGGCTCTCCCGGCGGCGGTGGACGTCGTGGTCGCCCTCCCAAGCCGCGCCCTCCCGTTCCTAATCACCTCCAAGGAAGAAACCCTCGTTGATGTCCTCGCTGTTCTGAATGGAAGGCTGGTGGTGATTTCCCTACCGCTACGGCGGGTAGATGTACTGAATGTTCGAAGAACAAGGCTAACGATCAGCACCAACGTCGTCAACAGGTGGCCCAACTTACAGCTGGACCTTCAGGTCAGCCCACCCTAGAATCTTTAATGGCTGCTAACACGCATCTTCCTCTTCGACCCGCAGTACAGAGCCCTGCTGGCCAGCAGCAGCAGCAGGAGCAGCCGCGATATACGACCCCTCTGCGTCGTGGTCAAGACCCCGACGATTCTCCTCTTACTGCCCAAGCTCGTGCCGAACAAGAGTGTATACGACGCGATCATCGAGCTTCCCATCGAGCTGGCGAAGAGCACTCACCTACACACTCTCTTGGCAGCCTTAAACGAAGGTAGGGTCACGATAGTCAACGTAACGTTGGCGGAACCCCCCCCTCCCCCCGGGACGTCACCTCCTTCGTCTGTAGCATCTGTCATATTCCTCGTGCGTCGCATCGTCGTATTGGCAACCCTAATATCGAGGCTTACGGATTGATTTGCACCTATTGCAACGAACAAGTCACCGGCCAGAATCTGGCCTCGGAGATGAGATGGTGTCGCTCGGCTCGTCACGAACGTCCTCGCGTCGTCTTCTTCGCTGTTGATGACGATGATGATGAAGAAGAAGGAGGAGGAAGTATAGAAAAAGAATCGTGCCGTACTTGTATGCTCCGCTCCGGTATGCTTGACCCTCGTTTCTATTCCCCTAGCTCCTCTCGATCGTCCAGCCATGGTCGCGGTGGTGATGATGATCCTTATTTGAGTTCTCCCCTCGCGAGGCCGCGTTGGATCACAATTTCGTTAATGCTTCTCCTCAGTGGGATCCCCAAGACGGTGACGCTGCTCGTGCCCATCTCCTTCGACAGAACGCCGTCACGGATGTCAACGCTGAGCTCCTGACCGATTTCAACGCCGAGTTGGGGAAGCACTCCATTGAAGAGTGTGGTAGATGCAAGGACCGCTGGTTCAACTTGCGTCTCGTCAACGGCATCTGCTCTAAATGTCAAGAGAAGGATCAGGATCCTACGTTGACTCATTTCTATTCTGCTCGGAATCATATGGATTTTGGCGATGTGCCGGCTGAACTTCCCCAGCTCTCGCAGGTTGAAGAGATGCTCATCGCGAAAGTCCACGTCGCCATGGAGATCCGTCAGTATCGTGGTATGCAGCATCGATACAAGGGCCACATCTGTTCCTTCCTGCGAGACGTCGGCAAGGTCTACCGAGTGCTTCCTCTTTTACCGAGGGATCTCGACATCATCGTTATTATTCCCTCGAACGACCGCCTGCGTAATGCCCCCGTGAAGGATTTCAGAGTTCGGCGAGCTGCTATCCAGATGTGGCTCCGTTATCTCACTCGCCATCATCCCGCATACGTAAACGACACCGTGCACGTTTCGGAAGAATTCCTTTCAGAGCTTCCCGGAGATGGCAACGTGATGGGCGACATTAATACGCGCCTTGTGGTGGACGAGACCGTTGCTGGTGTTGGTGATGACATCTCGGACGATGATCTTGTTGCTGCGATGAACGAATACGAGAGATCTGCTGTTCCTGACCTCGTTGCTGATCGCACAGAGATCCAACGCCTGCAACAACATGCCGCCCCCGGTCGAGAAGGCGACCTCGCTGCGGAAGGACGCATGGAAATGCCCGCGTTCCGTGCTACGCCTATCGATGAATTCAACGAGACTGTCGCCATGTTGTCGTCGGCATTTCCCACTCTCTATCCCGATGGCAAGGCGGAATACCTCATGTAGCGTGAGCGTCCTCCCACCTTCGATGAGTACGTCGATCATGCTATGAAGTGGAGAGATGGCCGTTTTGTGCGTCATCCTCGTTTTGCCTTTGTGGTATTCAACAAGATCATGAGGAAGCACATTAACCAGAATAGCACATTCTATGTGAACAAGCGTCGTCGAGAACAACAGAATGACTATACTGTTGACGATCTTGGGGACCTACTGGATCCTCATGTTCGCCGCACCGCCGAGCGCGATGCTGAGGCTAACACGCTGGTCAACTCTATTGTCCGCAACGCCTACAAGGTTAGTGGTACGTGCCCTTTTTGGCAGAGCAAGAGGGGCCAACTTGATACCATCGTCGACGCTCTTGGCTTCCCGGTCTGTTCTTGACCTTCAGTGCTGCTGACTACCACTGGGACGACCAGATGCGCCATCTGCCGCGGTATGCTGAGTGGCGTGCTGCCCCTGTGGAGGAGAAGGCTCGGATAGCTCTAGAGAACGTTGTCCAGAACCCTCACATCGTTGTTCAGTACTTCCATTACCGCTTCAACGCCTTTATGAAGTGTGTGGTCTGCCCAAAGTTTCGTGTTGACGACTATTGGAATCGCTATGAGTGGCAGCATCGCGGTGCTCCTCACGATCACGGATTTGTATGGCCTTCCCCCCCCCCCCCCCCCCCCAAAACAATGACATGGAAACGAAGGTTGTCTCGAGGTATCTTCGCCCAGTTTTGGGGATTCCATATCAGCGCCCTCAATTCCATCCCTGCCGCCGTACCCGTTGGTAATCAGTTGGCCGAAGCCAATGCCTGTCTCTCTGTTGTTGCCGCCCGTCAACCTCCCACCTGGCAGCATTTGAGCGAGATACTGCTCCATGTGCAGATCCACTTATGCTCTCTTATGAGGTGCCTCCGCGAGAAGAAAGGTTCTCGCCGCCGCCGCCAACTAATCGCCGAGGATGTCAACGACGTAAGAGCCGCGAACCAGGCATGACTCGATGCTAATCGAGACAGGGCTTCGGGATTTGGTCGTGCCGCTCTAGACAAGATGAACCAGGCTGGGATTCTACTTTCTAACCTCCAGTGCCGTTTTTACTTTCCTCGTGCCTTGCAGCCTATCCCCTCGGTTGGCAAGGAGCTCAACCCCCGGCATTGGTCTTTTCTTCTGGGTAGAAACGATCAACGGCTTAACCCTTACAATGCTACCCTCCATATGGGCTGGAAGGCCAACCTGGACATCGCTCCTTGCACGGACGTCTATGCTGTTAAGGCGTATGTAGCAAAGTACTGTTCCGAATCCGAGGTCAAGTCGCTTTCTTTCATGGATCTCTCGAGAGAGGTATTGCCGCATTCGAGCACGAGAAACCCCCTTCTATCGCTTGTGTGCCGTCTTTTGAACAAGCTTCTCGGTGAACGAGATTGGTCTCACCAGGAGATTCACCATCAATTGATGCAGCTTCCCTTGGTGCAGAGTTCGCGAATTGTGATTACCGTCGACTGTCGCCCTGAAGACGAGCAGCCGGATCAGTTCACCGCAGAAGCTGGCGAGACTACCTCTGGGCGCAGCCGTCTCGGCAAGTATAAATCACGCCTGAATCTCCAGCAGCTGGAGGGTGTCACGTACTTTGAGTGGATAACTCTATATGACTGGGGTGCTACGCCTCCTCGTCCTCGGCCGGCAGCTAAAACCTCGTATTTTAGACTACTTTCCTGTCTATAAGCCGAATTCTGATAGGGGTGAGGATTACTGCAGGGTTAAGCTGATGCTTCATCACCCATTTCGTCGTTTTGAAGACCTGCTTGTTGTCGACGGCATACAGTTCGAAACATTCACTCTCGCTTTCGAGGCCTGTGTGGCTCTTCACGGTGATCACGGCCATGACTACGCCGCTCTCGACGTCGAACCTCCTGTTGAAAATGACAAGTTTGAAGATCAGGAAATCCCTGAGGATCACGTTGCCGGTGGCTAGGAGGAGCTGGCTAATGTGCTTCCTGATAGGGGTCTCGATCTTGCTGACGACTTTGATAGGCTTGGTCGGCGCGATATAGATGTCGCCTACGACTGGGCTCCCTTTGTTGGCACTTATCCCGAGCTCGACGGATACCCTACCAACTCGTCGTATTGGCGAACGGTTGTTGCGATCGTGAGGATGCCTCCGTGGGCGACAATGTCGCGCTGCAGCAAGCAGACCTTCTCAACCGCGAGCAGCGTATCATGTTCGACCGATACGTCGACCACTATCGATACCTACTCGACGGATTCGATATGCAGCCGTTGCCTCTCAATGTCGATGGTTTTGGTGGCTCTGGCAAGTATTTCGTTCTCAAGGTCATGTGCGCCCGTTTGCGTCGAATGGCCACCGATGCCGGTACGGTTGATCCGATTCTCTGTTGTGTTCCGACTGGAGTAGCGGCCAATGAGATTCATGGTCATACGCTTCATTCGGTATTCTTGCTTCCCATGAAGGCCAACTCCTTTCAGCCTTCGGCTGGAGCTGCGTTGACGCGTCTCCAGCAGAGGCTTGAGGGTGTCAAATACGTTGTCATCAACGAGAATTCCATGGTCGGATTGAATCTTCTCGCCATGGTATCTCACTGTTTGCAACAAGCGTTTCCGGCATCCCCCGCAGGCACCGTGTTTGGCGGAGTCAGCATCATTTTACGTGGTGATCTACATCAGCTACCGCCTGTTTTCGACAAGCCTCTATATTACACGAAGCAGGACTTGATGCAACTTGAGACGGTAGGTCGGGCTGCGTACTTCTCCGTCGACTGCACGCTTCGTCTGGAGACTTCGATGCGTCAACAGGCCGCCGAGCAGGCCGCCTTTCGTGATGTTCTTCGTGCTGTACGCACCGTGTCTTGTACGCGAGAGATGTGGGAGCTCCTCGGTACTCGTTGTCGTTTCCACGAGTCCATGACTGAAGCCGACGTCGCGAGTTTCGAAGACGCTGTGCGCGTGTACCCTACTAACGCGCAAGTCGACTCCTACAACTACAGACATATCGACTCTCTTGGATGCCCTGTTGTGCGCGTTTCCGCCACTGGATTCGGTCGTGATTGGAATCAGACTCCATCTCGTGACGCAGGTAATCTAGATATGCACTTTCCTGTGTGTATTGGCGCTCGCGTCATGCTGACCGAGAACATCTACACCCTTTGGGGCTTGGTAAACGGTGCCATGGGCACCGTTAAGCACATCGTATGGAATATGGAAGACTGGCTCGGATTAGCGACACGAGATTCCGCATGTCATTTTTGTCGCCCTTGATAGGTAAGCCATGCTAATTCATCGGCATCTTTTCTTCTTTGGTCCTAACATGGTTATAGATATTCTGGCCCTCGGCTCTACGAGTTTGACGGCACTCTGGCTATCCCTATATTTCGATCCACGCGGGAGTTCACATACAAAGGCGTCGATTGCGAACGCAGTCAATTTCCTCTTGTCGTATCATACGCCATCACGGTCCACAAGTCACAAGGTTCTACGTTGGAGAAGGTTATGCTGGATATTGCTGCTAAGGAGTTCCAGTCTGGCCTCACTTATGTGGCACTCTCTCGCGTTAAGAGACTAGATGCTATCCTCTTTGAGCAGGTGTTTGGCCTTGAATGTGTTCGCCGTTCTCGGAGAAACATCTGTGGCTCGCTTAGCAAACTTGACTCGAAGAAATGGTCAGCTACTCGTCTAAGATCACTTTTCTGTACCTACGTCGGTATAGTAGTACCTACATGTAGTTGTAGTCTATTCTCTCGCATAAGGAGGTAGTTGTCGTTTACTGCTAATGAACTATATCAACCATTCAATCCTATTATATTCTACGTAATTTATTAAGGGCTTTCTAAGGAGCGAAGCGAGGCCCCCGCGGAGGGCCCCCGGAGGGCTGCCGGAGGTACAGTTGGGCCGGGAGGGGCGGGAGGCCTATCTAGGTACCTAACCTACCTAGGTAACCGTAGATAATCTCAATCAAAACATTAAATCTAAACGCACACTTGAAATAGCTTGAGAAATCGCAAAGCGATTTGCAACGGTATCAATAAAACCCTTTAGCAGCCTGAGGCACGAAGCTTTGCTATAGGCAGCTTAGCATAAGGTGTAGGATTAATACCAACTATCTTGCGTAGGTAAGCAGCTAGAATTGATCAGAGATGATTGTCAAGATGGGACAGATTCGACCAGAAGTTGCCTTCGCGGCTAGAGACAGCAGAGGGCGTCGGCTGAATCTCCCGGCAGCGAAATTGGAATTAATTCTATTATTTATGCTTGTTTGGAGAGATCGGTCACTTTACCTCGAGCTATGATTGCTTTTGCCGAGCTTTGCAACTCATAACTGGCATTCCGGTCATCAGTCATCTATTAACAACGTTGCTCATGCGGCATGTCTGAACCCTAGCTAGAACTCAGGAAGTAAACTGGACAAGTTCTGCATCGTCTGCCGGATCTGGCTTCTCATCACCCACATCATCGAAGTTAGCTACCGTAGATACCTCGTCGTCCTTCTCATCCTCTTGGTAAAAATAACTCTTCGAAACATGAGCTATGGCTAGCGCCCTTCCAATCCTATCTGCTCAACGATAACTTTGTAGGAACGCCGCAGTTAGAGCTTCGTGATTGCGTCCAAGTTCTTGAATCTCTCCAGCTTCTCAAAGACATCGTGCACCACATCCACGAATATTTTAACAATCTCGTCAATTACCTCTTCAGTGACATTGTATGCCGGCATTATCATTACGTGGTCTCCTCTTCCGTTGCCAGCACATCCTTGCCCGGCATAAATCATCATATTGTACGGTGAATTCATTGCAATCTCGCGGACTCGGCCGGCGACCCGAAGCTCAGGGTCGAATGGTTCCTTCGTATGTCGGTCTCGAACAAATTCAACACCCCAAAATAGTCCTCGCCCCCTAATGTCTCCAATTCGGCTATGGTTTCGTAATCTCAGCTTAAGTAGGCTTTCGAGATGCGAACCTTGCTTGCGAACGTTGGACAGGAGATCCTTGTCTCGAATGATCCCCTGTACTTTCAATGCTGCTACACAACCCGTCGGATAGTCCTGGAATGTGTGGCCGTGCGTGAAAGCCACCCCTTTTCTATTCATTAGGTCCACAATCCGGCGGCTCATGAGTAATGCAGAGACTGGTAGATAGCCTCCAGCTAGACCTTTCGCAACTGCTTGAATGTCGGGCGCGATTCCTTCCTGCTGCCAAGCGTGGAGGGTACCTGTCCTGCCCATTCCACACATGACTTCGTCAAATATAAGAAGAACGTTGTACTTGTCGCATATGGCCCTTATGGCGGCGAGGTATCCCTGAACCGGAACTACACAGCCCGAAGCGGCTCCAACCACGGGCTCGACGATAAATGCAACTACGGTATCTGGACCAAGCCTCATGATTGCTTTTTCTAGTTCGGCGGCCTTCCGCTTCACGAAGTCACCGTCGGATTCATCTTGAAGTTGCTGTCGATATGAGCTATAGGCAGGTATGAGGTGTACTCTTGGTGAAAGAATTGGCTCAAATGGTCCTCTTCGTTCCAGATGCCCGCTTATTCCCAATGAACCTGTCGTAGTGCCATGGTACGACACCTTACGAGCGATGTAATTACAGCGATTCGGCTCTCCGTTCCACACGTGAAACTGGCGAGCGAGCTTAATAGCACCTTCTGTAGCTTCTGATCCTTTATGTAAATTCTGCATATTAGCAAGTTTTCCGGTCAACAATCTCTAAGAAATCAACCTACCGGATGACATGACGATTGCGTCGAGAAAGTGACCATCCGAAGTCTCCTTGAACCACTCAACTAACCTTTTCGCCGGTACGCTGTTCATAAAATTTGACGGTACGTAAGGCATATCCATGGCTTGTGTGCTGATTGCTTCAACAACTTCCTTGTCATTGTAACCTAGGCATGTTACTCCTGCACCACAGGAGGCATCCAATACTCGGCGTCCGTCTTCGAGGTACATGTATGTACCTTTCCCCATTTGGACCAACGGTCTTGTGTCAGTGTAGGCATTCATCGCGCTGCCTTAAGCTACGTATTTCTGGACAGCACTAGTTTCAAGTCGTCTCAAGACTTGATTGAGTCTTGTGGAGTACCTAGAATAGTATGCGGCTTGGCTGGTTCAGAAAGAGAGGAACAGCCATATGGGGGAATATATGGCAATGTTATCCAAATATGAATCACGTGCTATCCAATTGCCATATTATATATCAGGTACCTTAGAAAGAGCTATCGATATAAGGTTGGGGTACGTCCGATACGTCTTGGCTCACCAACGATAGGACGTGTAGGTCGTGATACTTATGCATGGTGTCCATCAGATATTTCGTTCGACGGACGATTCGAAACCGATTGGCTCTAATCGAAAGACTCAGAACAGGATTCATCCTCTCCCCCTCATTTTCCCCTCTTTTTTGCGTTATTGACAGTGGCGACTTGCTCACCTGGCCCATTGAAGCCGTCCTCTAACGAGAGGTTGTTTAACGAAGAATACAAACACACCTCGCGGATTCCTTCGGGGTTGGTATATATGCAGGAAATATGATCGGTCATGTCCATAATGCCAAAGAGCTTATTCATGTCGTCTGTTACGTGTCCTGTCAGAAGGGCTCCTTGATGAGTGGGCAAAGATGATAAGGGAGGGGCAACGCTTGCCTTCTTAGAGGGTGCTTCGCGCCCCCTTATACGTGCTTGTGCTACGGCGCTAAACCAGCTCTAGCCCACACATAATTCTAGATCTCAGTGGCTTCGTGCTCCGTGACCGTATTTTACTAAGGATGTCGAGTTACTCGAGAACCATCTTTATGCAGGTAAAATCGTTTATGAATCCGAGTTATACGGCCGATAGTGAGCTTGGCCATGCCGCTTGAAAACGGTATCGTACAAAAGAAGAGATAGGTGATTGCTAACCTAGTTGTACTGCGACCTTCTCATTTGGGTGCCAACACCCAAAATATTTACCCGTGGTTTAACGTATGCGCTTGTTTGGGCTTTTGTCCTTGAGTTTCGCTAATTTCAACCTATGATACATCGATATTTGATGTGGTACGTACGGCAAACACGACGAGGGTGTTAGTGTGCCCGTTTGGTGAATAAATCACTTGATAGATTGACCGTTCCCAAAACATTGGGGACCTATTCCTTTGAGAGCATTACATTTAATCCGATAGCTATTTATCGAGGCTTCCGCCCCCATGAGGACATATAATCCTTGCGTAAAGTCATATGGATACGAAGTTTGTCCCTTGGTGTTGAAGGCGGGGAATACATCGAATGCTTTCTCAGCGGCTTTCTCAGTCTTCCACGACGGAGATGAGATGAGCAATGCTTCCATGAGCTTGGTATTAGATTGCACACACGAACCGACATTTCGCGTATATCGGACGATGGATGCCGAAAAATCTTTTAGTTTGTTTTTGAGCGTAAAGTCGCTGCTTATCTATATTACGGCGTTATGGTTTCTACTCTCCTAGCTGTGGTCAACCTGAACGCACCTCGTCAAACTATTGAGATTCGGGAATTCGCTCTCAGTTCAGCACCCCAGAGCCATACTTGTCTGTCACTCTTAACACTGCCAATTAGTTTCATTCGACTCCCAACTACCTCTTCCCAACCTCTCGGCATGTGTACCTATCAATGCCTGCTAAAGACAATGGCCTGTGGGCACACGGAGCTGGATCTAACCATCCACCCTTGCGGAAACGCCACCACATCCATTGTCTCCTTCCCTTGTGTCGATGACGTACTATATCGCATGGCGGGAGAAGGCGAGTGTCACGAATGCATCATTCGTAAAGACTTAGTCCTACAGATGATCGTGTTCATGTTGCCTTTATAGCGGCTCGCGTCTATTTTTCTCGTTGGATTCCGTATGGGTAGAAGACCTTATGCATGTCCGGGGCCTCTTTGTTAAGCAATACATGGATGAGGGCACCGTCGTAGACGTGGATACTACCTTGCGGGAGCTAGGATATATAACCCTAGTCGTAAGGACTATTATCGATGGCGGCGAGTATAATGAGGTCGAAGGATGGACCCAGGTAAACTACCCGGGGTTGACGAGTTCGTGACGGCGTGGGAGTCCGATACAAAGGCTGCGTACAGCGACAACATTTAATTTACTATTTATAACTCTGATAGCTTCATGGATATCGATTGGGCCGAGTCCGCTTTTAGCGTGTGTTTGGGAGTGATGTTAGAGAAGGAAGGATGCGAATCTGCATACGGTGATAGTCGCAGCGATATAGTTGCTGAACGATACGGTATACGAGGTGTTGATATGTATTTTGAAGTATGTGTCTATCATGCATATAAGCCATGGATGAAGCCTACCCGCTTATTTACACATTCCAAGATGTCTTGTACTGTACCTAGAAGTAGTCCCTCAACCACTCATTTCAGCAGTAGAATCGGCGCGGCACTGTGACCTTATTCGTTGAATTTCTTATCGGGCGCTTTAAAACATCCATGTTTGTCTTTCAGCTGACGGTTCCTGTTCGCATAGGTGTCAACTTGCCCCATTGCAATTGGCAATAGGCTCCCACTTCAATGCTCCGCGGCTACAACCTGCCTACCTACCACCCCAAAGGCGTCTCAGATTGCCGTAGAGGGTTTCGAGTTAGAGGACGACGACTACGACGATATCACAACTGCTCCATCAAACCTCGTACCAACAAATGAGAGATTCTCAATGACCCAGCAAGTTAATGAGGGCACGAGACATCCTAGTATACCACCCCGCGATTCAACAGGCAATGTGGGCCCAAACGAACACACGAACCATAACGATCGCGATCCAACGATTGAACCCAATAAGATCATTATGATCCAAGACAGAGAAGAAGGTAGAACCGCCCGATCCAATTACGGTGAAAGTGTCGATGTCGATACCCAAGATCCCATCCCGGATGATGACATATTATTTGTCTCAAACAAGGCTAGTACATTGTCCAAGGGAACCAGAGCCTCGTCTAGAACCGTCCCTAAGAGTATGATTGACCCAGCACTTGGAACGAATACCTGCGAGAAAGGCAAGGTCGAGTAAATGCTAGAGGCAGAGGTCAATCAAGGGCTCAAAGCAGGGGGAATTCTCGTGTGGCAAGTAGTCGAGCAACCCGACAAAGTTCCAGGCAGGGCAGGAAGGACCAGGTTAGTCGAAAAGGGGATAATTGGTCGATTCACTTTAGTAATGGGCATGCTAACTTTGGATATAGTAGTGGTGAAGATGGGGATGTTAGCGATATTACACTGGACAGGAGCGAGAGTCCTACCATAGCCCACCTTCAGAGGATTCAGCGATATAAAGCAGGATATCATTCATACATGCGTAATACTATTATCTCCCACAATATGTCCTCAACAAAGTTTATTAGCGATCTATGATACCTTACCTAGGTAGATATCGTCTAAGCAGCCCCCGTCCTTTTCAATCACTTTCCACAACCTGCCTGGCATATTCTTAGCAATCTCCTCTACCATACTTTTCGGCACCTTGCTCCAAGCCCTGGATAACGCTGTCTTGACATCTTCTAATTCAAGTTCATCCGTATTATATTTCTGGCGCATGTATTCAGTCATCCACTCCCACGGTAGCGGATAAAGGGATTGCGCATCTACACCTACTAATCCTAATATAGATTATTTTCTACCGTATATTTTAATACATTACTTAGGTGAGGCTATTCGCAATTAACCTTTAGCTTAATAAGGTCACGTTGAGCCTTATCCAACACCTTATTTTCCAGGGGTGCAAGGGGCTCATTCAAGGGCTTATCGGAGAGTTCAGTGGCAGGGCTAGGTAGCTAAAACCGACGTTACCGTCGACGAATAGGGGCGAGTCGGCCATGGTGTGGTATACGGCAACAGTAGGAGCGGCGACAAGAGCGACAACAAAGAGCGACTATAGGTAACTTTAGTATTAATAGTAAGGAAAGGTACCAAATTTTCTACGGGCCTCGTACCTTAGACACTACTGGTCTATGATGGGATTAGTAGGTGTGAATATACGGTCCTTTTAGGCAGTATTACGGTCGTTTTATCCGCTCCCACGCCGACACGTATTTTATACCTATAAATCAAACCTAGGTAGGTTTGAGATCGAGACTATCCGGGGGAAACACCAACGGCATGATGCCCAAGTCTTTCAAGCGTTGTTGAACCGTTTTGTCAGCATGAACCACAGTCCTATCCAATATTAAAAGGTGAAATCCCGGGTTGCCGACTTGCCATTTTTCAAGTAAGGCATGATATATTTCATGTATTTGTCGACTGTAGAAAAGATGTGGACCGAGCTTCCCACCAGTAAAACAGCCCCAAAGCATTCAACCGCGACCTTTTCCATTAAGCAGGCTATGCAACCAACCAGCCAATCGTCGATCTATATGCGCCCAGATCTAACCGCAGAATAGCACCTATGGAATATTGGACTATACCCAATCTTTAGGGTCTAGCCATGATTCTAAGCAGAAGCGAGCAAAGGCAATATGTTGGTTACGACGCCACCTTGTTAGTTCTACGTCACGCAGAAATACAGCTGGTTCCAAATCTATGCTTTCCATATTCGCAATGATCAAACTATTAAATTATTCCTAATGAAAGTTAATAAAAAAACCGTATATATTCCCACGGCACCTCGCGGTGTCGAATATCCTCGTTAAGGAATCCGTAATAGTCCATTTCTGGACGTGACTAAGCTTCACATCTCCCAACTTATACTTTTTGATGTAAAAGGACATTGGTTTTTTTAAGGTTCTCTAAGAGGATTAGAGTTGATAAGATATAGGTCTGAATTTTCAGGAGGAGGAGGGTTAACGCAGGCGTACTAGACCTGCTCTCATATATAACCCAAGTCGTTCGAAATATTCTTGTACGTCCACTTAGCGACATAATGCAGCGTACGCACTTCAATTGCTAATCTTGATGTAGCTCGGTGCTAGGGCCTTTTTCTTACTAGATTTATTCATCCGTACAAGAACTCCTATTAGTAATAAACTAATGTAAAATGCTCTTCGCGTTATTCATATCGAGAATTTAGAGACGGTGCAATGATCATAAGTTAAGAAGTGATCGAGAGGTTAGAAACTGTACCATTCATTAATATATCTAAGAGAGGATCATTCTGCCGGACCCATGGGATAAGGCATATGATAAATCCCAAAAGATGCGAGTTGTGAGTGATGCCTCAATCATAAGGTTCCCAGGACCATAACAGGGGCTAATACAGGACTAAGGCTTAAATGGCTCCTCGTTGACAATAACTTTACTGTTCATAAAACCATTAGCTGCCTCGATTTCATTTACATGACATTATACACTGTATATAATAACAGTCGCTGCCTCGATGAAAACAATGGATTTAAGGAAATAATTATTCTTGGGGTTTAAACTTGTTCATTTGCTATATGAATGATTCTATTCCGAACATACATATACGTATGATTAGTGAAATAAACGCGACTCTCTTCCTAAATTCGCTAATAGCCAATTAGCGGGCCAGAACCCCTCAAACGTTCAAGTGTAATACCTACCTTACCTCATATAGGATAATACCTATGAGAGTAAGAGATGCTGTATTTGGATAGGTTTGATCTATTAAGGAGCCCTGAAGCGTTGTGGGATTATATACCCCTCACAGTGTGTCGCACTTTCTATTTAGATTGTGGCAGGTACGCCAATTAGAAGGTGCGACACACTGTGAGGGGTATATCAGAAAAGAATGGAGTAATTGATGTTGTATTAGGATAAGTTCTAAGTGTTGATCCTCTGAAACGTGTGGGAAAATATACCCCTCATACAGTGTGCCGCACTTGCCACTTTTTAGTACCTGCCACCATCTATATCTACCCACGTTTCAAAGAGCTATGTCTCTTAGATCAGAAACTTCAAAGGTACATTCTAATGTACCTATGTACATATGTATGTACCTACCTTACATAGGTACCTAGGTACATACATGTAGGTAAGCCAGCTTGAGGTAAGTGACTGAGGGCAAACGAATTCAATTAGCAAAATCTAGGTGTTGCAATCTATCGTATACCTCTAAGGTATAAATACATCAGTAACTCCTTCCAGTCTATTCTATTTTTTATGCATACGGGGCTTAGTAAAATATCTGCGGGGTTCTTCGTCCCTGGTACATACTTGAGCAGTATGCGTCCATCATTGATTTCCTGTCAGGAACAGAAGTACCGTATTGGATTCGTAAGTGACGATTCTTAGCTTCCGAGGTGTTCTTGCAAACGACTGACTGAAGTTTGGACGACCACGGACAGGTCCTCCCCACAGTCTGGGGTCAGTGGTTGTGGTGTTACTGTTGGACTGTGATCGACCTCCACGTGCACCTTTACTCTGTCCGCGTGCACTCTACGTGCACGTTTACTCTGTCTTCGACCACCTCGATTGTTGTCTCGCCTAGATTTCGGACAATGTCTTGATAGGTGTCCATACTGCTCGCAATTGAAGCACAAGTGTACAAGCTCACTATCCCAATTAAGCTTTCCATCTGTGGTCCTATTACAACTGCTGTTGCTGTTGCCACTTCGATTGTTGACGCTACGGCCTCCTCGTCCTCCGCGACCTCTGCCACATGAATTGTACGCATTGCCAGAGTTGCCAGATGCCTTCATCTTATCTCTGAACTCGTTGTTGAAATCCTCAATCACATGGTCGATGGTCCTACCGATGAGTCTCGATGTGAACTTCACCCAATGTTTTGCATTCTGCTCACAGGCGGTGAAGAACATGGTGATCAATAGTTCTTGCTCGATTAATAACCCAACGTCCCGACATTGTCGAACCTTGGATTTCCACTTCGATGAGAATGTAAAGGGATTCTTTCCGTCATATTTCATCTTTAGGAGATCCTTCCAGAGTTCTCGTTGTTGTCTTCTTCCGGTTGATGCCCATGATCTTCCAAAGATCCGGAGCATCTCAACTCCATCTCTAATTCCAGTGACAAGGTCAAGTGGCTCTCTCTTGCTCGTCCTTGTGATTGCGGAAGCAAGTCTCAGCTTGTCTAGTCGAGTAAGGTGCATTCCTTCCTTGTACCCGATGGTCTCCAATGACAACATCAAGGCATCTCGATACACCAACCAATTTGAGATACCACGCAAGTGGTTCTCCTGGTTGAGCTCGAAATCAAAGTGGTCCCAATCCAAGGAGGGGTCGTTCTTATCCTTTGACGACTTGCTCTTCCGAGCCGGAGTTGATTCGATGATATCATCATTGTCGTCGTTCTCGCCGTCATCCGACGATAGCTCAAATACTGTTGAACGACGGTTCCGAATAGGGGGAAACAAGGGTTCTGAGGCATCGTCCTCAAGGTTCGTGTCGGAGCCAGCTGTCTGTATGGCGTAGGAACTTGTCGGTCTGAAGGGGTTCTTAGGTGTTCTAGGGGGTACTGGTGCTAAATCAACTCTCTTTCCGCTGGATGGTCCTGGCATAGCTGACTTCTCTGTCGTTCTTGAAAGTGGTGGGATTGGGTCATCGGGGTGTCTCACCAAATCCACCTCTTCTAGGTCATCTTCTACTTCTTCAAAGTGAGTCTCCTCCTTTCGCTGGGATGAGGTACTGGACTTGGCGTTCACGAGTCCTTGCAGAATGTTCTGGAACTCATTTGACATGATATTCAAATCATTCTTGTGTGCCTGATCTTTCTTTTTCAAGGCTTCTTGCATCTCTTCATAGTGTCGTTGCAGCCGCTCCTGATTCACCACGAGTTCATGGGTTGTTAGCTGCATGTCGTTGATTGCCCCAGACATCTGTTCCGGGTTCAATATGGTCGTAGCTCGGGTCGTTCTCTTGGATGATTCCCCAGGCTCCATGGTAGCGTCGGAGTGAAACTACCATGAGGGCAAACGAATTCGATTAGTAAAATCTAAGTGTTGCAATCTATCGTATATCTCTAAGGTATAAATACATCAGTAACTCCTTCCAGTCTATTCTATCCTTTGATGCATACGGACAAGACTTCCTCTTGTCTTTTGATGCATGTGTATCTTTATCCCTTTGATCAGTCTGTACAATGAATATTTGCCCACAGTAACTACTCCAACTTTTGAAATTATTTTTAGTATATACATTCTCCCGCTACGGTAGGTAGGTAGGTACTTGTATCACATCTGAATCTGTCTTTGCTGATCGATATTATGTATCGAGAATCGATAAGTGATTGATAAGATGGTATCCTAGGCATTCATAGAGTACGGCTCATATAGGTAGGTGCCTATTTAGTACCGAAGGCACGGGGAGACGGCTCAGCTAGTGCTAGTAAGCCTACGCATTTATTCAAGCTGCGTAGTTGTAGCCGTTACCAATACTCCAGAAATTGATCACGTAAATCACATCGCATTCGGAGACCATTAGGTATATTTCAAATCACAATAACTTTATATATAGTAGCGGTATGCAAGTGCAGCTAATAGGATAATAAGTGGTGTTGACGTTGTTTCTCTCAAGTGTAATAGATTCTGAAAGCTTGCGGATGTGTAGTTGTACGTGATGAATTAATTATACACAGTGTGCATAAGTTTATGGTGGGCTAATCCCTTTCTATGTATCTTTAAGATCCACTGCGCCCCACACCGCCTTAGTAACCAGACCCTAATCCCTATACCGCCACGTGGATGTTAATTGCCCACAGATTCTGTCAAATACAAGGTGGATTAAGCTTAAAATTCATCGAGATTTGGGAGATTTCGAATCAAGATCTTTTGCATTAGGGCAGGGGTATCACGTAATATTACGTGACAGGCATGTGACATCCCTCACACTGACCATCGCACTGACCAAGTTCCCCCCTATTTAAATCCTCAACCCCTTAATTCCACCCACTCCACTATTAGCACTACATAGTAGGTACCACTTTATTCCACTCCACTAAGGGGTCCGGTGGATTCTAATCCACCCCATTACACCAATAGGATCAGTGGGTTGAGTGGGTTGACTTACAGCCCTGCGGGACGGTAAGCTTCTAATGTACGTAGGTATGTATACAGATTTGTTACAGTAGTTTAGAGAAGGCTCGTCTAACTCGCATTCTACGTTAACAAGAAGTCTGCTAGCAAATTCTAGTCCAATCTGTATTGTGTACCTAATCCAAGTCTATCTAAGAAAATCGTCAAGTCATTATTGTCATTCTAGATCTTTGTGTCTCAAAACATTCAAATAGCCTTCCGATGATCTTTCCAATCTTCCTCTTAATCACCTTCGCAATCCTCCTTTCAATGATCTTCCATATCATACTCGGCGCTGTTTGCCGCTTCTAAGTCCCTTGTTTTCGGTATCTGTTACTGTGAATTAAAGGTCTTCATTCTAAAAGCAGTATCTGGTAATGTGGACATACCGTTTGTAGCATCTGCCTTTCGCTTACGAGAAACAGCGTCTTGTCTCTCGTTCTGATCTTCACCTTCATCGTCAACTTCAGTTGATTTGTGGGAATGTTGTGGGGTGTATCTGTAGATTCTGGCTCTGTGCATTCTTCGTTCAACTGCATTGGGGAAATCAATGCTGCTTTTGCATCATCGGTATGGGGTAAAGTGGTTGATTTGTTAGTGCTGTCTCTGATTGACTCAACCTGCTTCCCCTTCTTCTTGGAACTTGCTGTTGAGGTGCATCGGGCTTCAATCTGCTTTCCTTTCTTGTTGAAAAGCCTCTTCATCTTCATTCTCGATGTTGGAGTTGGAGTTGGTGTTCCATCCAACTTCTCTCCTTCCTGGTCTGAGTCTCCTGTTAAGGGATCTAGTACTGATACAATTTGCTTAACTCTCTTACTGGACTCTAGGAAGCGTTGTTGAAGGGCATATCGGATGGAACTCGTTGACGTAGGTGACGACTGAGACGCCTCTGGGCTATTAAATGCATTCGCAGGATGAGCTGTTTTGAGCTCTGTTGGAAGGATTACATGGATGGGGCATTGCTCTAGGGGGGTGCGTTCTTCATAGCTACCGTGTGTGATCATGTCTTCTTTGAATTGGCCTATGATCTGACCAGCGCAAAAGAGGAACTGTCCGTCCCTCAACTTGATCTCGTTGTCCTTGACGAGCCATGAGTATTTCTTGCGTGTGCTTTCATCAAACCATAGGAAGATGTAGAAAGTGTATGATCCTTTCTTCATGAGACCGAGAGACTGTTCATCGTTCTTTCTATTCAGCCAGAATTCCAGTTCAACAAACACACCGCGATGTAGTATTGGTCGCAAATTGTTTATGTTGAGGGTTAGAGACTTTGTCTGTGGAGGTGAGCATACTCTACCCAAAAAGGCACAATTCATTGATTCTTTTTGGATTGGTATGTCTGTAGGATCAGACATTCGAAGATTGGGCAGACTGAGTTTTGCTTTTGTTAGCAGTTCCAATTTGGTGTTTGAGAGGTATACAGGATATGGGTTAACCTACAGACGCCATTTATCCATAGATGTTGTCAAGAGGGTTTGCCAGTCATCCATATCACTCACACTAGCCTTCTCCTTCACACGGAAACCCCAAGGACACAAGATACCCTCAACTTCCAGGATATCTCCTTCTTCGCATTCGCAGTATCTTGCACCATAGACGTGGGCAGATAGCATGAAATTGGAAGGACGGATATAGCGTTCAGTTTCGATGCTTGAGAGCCATTTAGGTGGGTTTGTTCCTACTGTGAACAGAACAATGTAGTTGCCGTACTTGATGAATTGTGAGTTCATCTCACAGTTTTCTATCGTTGACGCGGGGGATACGAAGGAAACGTGTGGTCCTGATCCCGAAAAGGGCTGTTTACGACTACTTGTTGAAGGTGTAGTCGGCGACTCCGCCATGATTAGGTTGTGATGTGAATTGGAAGTGTGTGATAGGACGTGTTGGGTTCTAACTATGTGTTGTATGAGGATGAGAATCTTCTGTAATGAAATGATGGGCATATAGGTTTCTAGAAGGTTTTTATATTATTTTATCAACTAAGACTGGCGTGTTTCTTTCTCCTGCTATCTGCTGCGGACTTCATTTGTATAGCTGAAAATTCACCAAGTCTTTGGACTTTACACAAGAAAAAGTTACCTATAAGGCCCATCTCCTCAATGTAAATAGAGTATACCTTAATGCCTAAACTTTGTTATCCGTTGTAATAGCTCTGTCAAACATCTTTTTGTTATCATACCGTACCTTATTGTTTGAATTAAACTACCCGCGGTAGTGATCTTATCCAGTGCATTTTTTTTGTGTTATTACGCATGGTTACTTGGGTTTAAAGTATGCTTGTTAGAAGGTATCTAAGATGGAATAAAGGCATAGGATCTGCTTTGATGTATGGATTAGCTAGCTATTGTACCATTACATAAGAGAAAGCTACCTATGTAACGCGTATTATTTGAAAGTGTATACAACACATATAGAACGTCATTGGAGTTGATTTTTTTTTTTTGGAAATGGTCTAAGTTATTGGAAGTACAACACGAACGTCCATCACAGATATTAGTTTTATGAGCTTCTAGGTCAATTATGTCTAATTTTACCTTCAAGATTCCTAAATACCGTCACTCTGGTCCACATCCCTCTATCCATACCTTTGGAAGTGCCTTACATACGTTTAAAGCTGTTGAGCCTTCGTCTTCAAGTCATCAAAAAAAAGTATCCCAGCAAAAGAAACACAAAGTGCTGCCTAAACAACGTGTTGTTGAGCTGTCTGAGAAAGAGTCGTGTGCCATTTTGAGAGATATTCTGGTTAGCATCAATGATGACACTGATGCCAGACAGCTTGCATCCCAACAGAAGTCGTTTTTTGATCCTATAAGTTCTCGGCGTAAGGCACGTTGTATTGCAAACTTTTGGAACAGAACACAAAATGAGGATACCCTTCCTTTAGACTGGTGTCGTTTATGTCTTGTGCAGTGTTCTGCCGAGGAGATTGTTTTTATGCTTCAAGATTCATTTTCTGAACATCTGATCGAGAAACTACGTCAACCATTTTCTTGCAATCCGGAGGAAACATTATGTCGATTTGATTGCATTGATTGTTTTCCTCAGGGTTCAAAATGAGTTCGAGTTTGCCTTTCATGTTCTTCTATCAAGAAGGGTGACTTACCTCCTAATTGTCGATTACCTATGCTTCGAAATCCCTGCGTTGATCTTTATCCACTTGAAATCGAGGAACTTTCACCCCTTGAAGAGAGGCTTTTAGCTCTTGGCTGTGCCTCTGGCATAATCACCAAGTTCAATCTCGATCCTTTGAATAATTAACCTAGCAGTCCCACGTATCGCAAAATCACAAGGCATGTGACTGTATTTGCAAATAATATTTCCTCTGTTGCAAAGATTCTACCACGCCCAATCGAAGATGTCCTTGGTGATATCCATGTCATCTGGTGTGCTCCGGACAAACCTGTCGAAGAAGATTTATTGCCATTCTTTGGACTGAATAAGCGTCGAATGGCCAAAGGGTTATTATGGTTGATACAGAACTATCACCTATATTCTGGAATATCATTGAACGATCACTTTTGGAATGGGTGGTCCGATGACGAAGAAATTCTTCTACCTTACATCCTTTCCAATGTGACGCATATTCCAGATGTGGAAAAGGATCAGGCTTCCCGTTCTACCTATGTTCCACATCAAGGAGACCCCGATCCTCTTTTTGATGGACACTTGTCGAATCACAGCCGTCATCCTCAGTCTGGTGCCGAGGATGAAGATCTCAAGCAAGATTACGATGCTATGGAGTGCGATGCCTACGAAGATAACTGGGACGATACTTTATGTGCGGTACCTCGATGCTTCAGCTGAACAGAAGTCATCTCCATGCATTCAGAACGAATCGGTTTCGGTTGTACCTAATGATAGTACCCCGTTTACATCTAGTCATTATACGGACACTTTGTGGACGAACACATCTTCAGGATTCTTTCCCCAAGTTGCCGATCAGGCCAATGACCTCCAAAAAACACAATATGTCCTCAATGCAATTCGGGCTGAGAGCCATCAGCAAGAAGCTGGGATTATTCCAAGTCAAGTCGTACACGAGCAAACATCTAACCAACAACCTTATGTGCGTGTTTCCTATGGTAATCAGTATATGGATGTTCGAGACCCTCATTTCTTTCCGTCGATTTTCACCAAGATCTTACCGTACGGACGAGGAGGTCCCGTTGCTGCAAATACGAATGAACAACGGGAATTGGAACAGCACAAAGAGAGAAACTTCAGGGTGCGAAAGTATGATCAGTTTCCCTACTTTATTGCATGCTTTCATGATATCACTAACGTATTTATCATTGTATTAGATGGGCTTCTATCAACTTGCAGCAACATGGGGCTGTAGCAGCTACTCATCCAGTACTCCATTTTCTGGTTTTCAACCGTATTATCAAGGATAATAGTAATCACATAAGTCTCGTACAAGCGAAGAAATCTTCTTTCGGGTTTGTTCGCAAGATATGCGAGTCTTTAAGCAAAGAGGAGCTCCTTCGCGCTCAGGATGAGTTGAGTAGCCATAAGAAAATGACGAATCCGCGGATGAAGAAGATGCTGAATGAAATTCCGTTTATAGAAGGCAACCATTATCAAGTGAAGAGAAACTACAGCAACGAGACAATATCAAGAGCATGACTCTGAAGCATGGTCTTCCAGCCATTTGCTTTGCAGTCAATCCCAATGACATGTCATCACCAATTCGTGTGATGATGAGCAAGGAGTTCCGGAGCTCTCGCTTTCATCAGACGATCAAAGAGAAGTTTGAAAGTCATCTTCTAGATAAACAACGATCCTTCATGAAGGAAATTAATCAGGATCCAGTCACGCCAGTAAAATGGTTTCATCTACATATGGAAGCCTTTTTTGCTGAGCTGGTGCGTGTTGAGACCAGAGACGGCGCATTCGGACCCCTTAATCACTATTTTGGCGTTATGGAAACCAATTTGCGTGGTGCTTTTTCCATCAACATGGCTTTCTGTGGCCTTTCGGAAATATAGGTATGGAGAATCTAGTTTCTGGTATCGCCGCTTCGGATGATCCTGAAGAAGTGGCACAATTTCTAAGATGGGTTGACGAGCACTTCCAGGAGGATTTCGATAATGACGTATCCAGAGAAAGAACGCGAATCTCCAATCAACTTCAACCTCCTAATCGTCTACAACAGAATATAGACGTATTAGAAGAGGAATGGGAGGACGAAGCCCAGTTCGTTGCTACGGCAGCACAGTTTCATCGTTGCACCGCTACATGCTACAAATATGACAAATATGCGAAACGAATGGGGAAGAAAAAAAGGAATGAAGAAAAAGCAAGGACTGAGTACAGCAAGAGGATATAAATTTGGCTAGCCGTGGACTTTAGTAGAGGCGACCTATCTAGATGGCGACGGTACTCTTCGTATAAAACGACAATCTGCGCATTGTACCCGTTGGAATAAGGTTATGGCAGTTGCTTTACGGCATAATCACGATTTTAAGTTCGTTTTCACGAAGAAACATACGCTCTCCTTAGTTTTCTACATCACCAATTACGCAAAAAAAGTTGATCCATTGACAGGTCAGAGGTTCGCTCTTATAGCTGCTAATCTTGATGCGCTCGAAAACAACCTTCATTTGCTTCCAGTCAAGACCCAAACGACCTTGCGCGTAGCCTCATGTTGAGGATATCAAACCGAATCTTTTCGGAACGAGAGCTATCTTCCATTGATGTTTGCAACTACATCCTTAGGTACGATACATTCTTCAGTTCCGAGGAGAATTGGTGTTGGATACATACCAATACTCTGTTTTACTATATCTATCGGAATTGGGAACACCTTAGGAAACTTATTTCCAGCCATTCGGTTGGAGATCCTGAACTTGATTTCCAGCCAAGGATTACCATGATGGAGACTGGTATGAAACCTTCCATATTGGATGTCTATGCATATCGTGGTTCCGTTTTTGAGGATATATGCCTTTATGACTACATATCAATTATCAGTATCGTCAAAAAACCAAAGCCTCGAGAATGGAAATACCATCATGTCTTATTCGAAGGGGATTTGTCTTCGACCAGATATTGTCAACGTATCAATCAGAAATCTGAGATCTCTACTCCTTTATTAACCGGTCAATATCCATTGGATATCGAGGACAATGAGCTATATGGACGAAGTGCTGTGATCCGTTTAGGCTTATTCATCCCGTGGCAGGAGTTTCTGATAAAGGACTCTGGGACACCATTGCAGATATGGACTGACTTAAGTGAAAGTCTCAATGATCGCTTGAAGTTCGTTAACAACAACTTCAATTTACTCCAGAAATCCAAGGAAGATGGCATACTAGACAGTAAGAATTAGGGTTCTCAGATCAACACAGAAGAGCGATACGATGTTGATAATGGCTATGGACAATCAGAGGATGAATCTCAACAAGAAGATCAAGTGGAGGAGATCTCTGATGCTAAGAAATTCGGCGCCTTCTCTCGCCAGATTTCTAGATGCTTCAAGGAATCATTGATCAAAGGAGCTCCCATGTTCGAGCCTCATTTACCAAAATTGTTGCACTGCTGTAGCGTTGGTGGTGGTAAGAAATTATCAAATCTCCCTATTGTCCCGGAGATCGATTACTACCAGAAGATGGTAACCGACTTGGATATACCTGTATCTGGGATGAGCCGAGATAGTCACATGAGCACTGTTGTTTCCAACCAAATGAAAATCTGGAAAGCAAATCTACAAAGATTGGATACCGAAGGGTTGCGGCAACTAGCAGGAGAATTGGACAACAACATAGCTGGAAACGAACACAATGATGGTCATACAGATCAGGGAGAGGGATCCCATCAAGATATGGAAATGCTTGGAATGAACGAAGATATCGATGCTTTACAACCATCAACTGCTTCCCATTTAAGAACATTCCCATCTGATCAACCAATAACATTGACAATCAACTATCATCATGGGGAAACATGGTAAGGTATCGGTTCGGTATTTGCCCTATCAGAAACCTTAAATCAAAAGCAAACAATTTACCAGTGGAAATTCATTGCCGGTGCTGTCGGCTATGATCATCTTGATTGTGAGCTCAACGATAGTGGCGATGATAGTGACTCGGAGTTATCGAGAGGGAGGAGGCGGGCTCGGTTCGATTTCTGGTCTGAAAGTGACAGTGACGCTTCGGATGATGAGCCGCGTTCCCCTTTGGATGATGAGGACTTCTACAGGAGTAAAGGTATGATCTTGGGTAACGAACAGAATGATTACAATTTGGATGACGAGGGGCTCTACAGGCCTAAAGGTATTGTTATCAGCCATACCGTCAATCCTAGAACGGTTGATTAATGGCTATAAGAGTGGCGTTGACGAGGGTTCATTGCACTACTAAGCGATGGAGTTGGTCAATGGCGTTTGGGATTTGAGCGAATATATGTTGGATTAAGGAAGGTACACAACTAGGCTAGGTAAGTAAGTATAGCTTCCTTCGATATGCGCTGATGCCTTGGCATTCCTCCCTAATTGGGAAAGTGGATAAAATTCGCCTGTAGATTTTTTCACACAATAACCCTCGTAAAACTCGGGCAAGATGTTCTGAAGCGTGTGGGAAGTACGTACCTCTCATAGTTTTACTTAACATGCTCTTAGGCTGGCCAACTCGCCAAGATCTAATCGATCAACCTTCTACCAACCTTCTGTTCACTAGTCCTCTATAGAGAGAGAGAGAGAGAGAGAGAGACGTTTGCCTACCCTTCCATCCTAATCTTTCTCGGAACATATAAGCAGGGTATTAAAAATACTAGTCGGACTAGTATTTGGGGTGATACTCATACTCGACTAGCATTACTCGAGTAATACTTATACTTACTTTAAATACTTACTTAAACCTAATTAGGAAATATGGGGTACTACTAAGCTAA
Source organism: Hypoxylon sp. PDH2405 (assembly GCA_023628415.1). Lineage (NCBI taxonomy): Eukaryota > Fungi > Ascomycota > Sordariomycetes > Xylariales > Hypoxylaceae > Hypoxylon > Hypoxylon sp. PDH2405. Next base: position 43,615 of record JAMAKT010000110.1, on the reverse strand, counting down.
ATAAAGCTAAACAACTTACCTTTTTATGTGATTATTAATTAAAATAAAACCTTCCTTTTATTTAAATCACGTGAGAGAAATAAATTGCTTATCCTTATTTGGCTTAACAATATCTCACACTTCCTAATTAAGTTTAGGTGAGTATTGCTCGAGTATATTAAACTAGTATTTGACCTAACTTGTACTAGTCGAGTATCTGAGTAACTCGAGTACGGCAAAATACTCGAGTATTTTTTAAGTACCCTGCATATAAGACAATCATGGCTAACGCCTTTAAGCGTTCAATTCGGCAAGTGGAGCCCCTAACGCGGGCAGCTGCGCGGGGTAGAAGATGCGGCCTTCTGATTGGTTACGTTTGGTGGGGGTAGCCCGGCTGCCCGGTTAGTAAAAAAAGGGTAGCCCGAATAACAACGCTAAAATAAAAGTGGGCCCATAAATGATCTGGCAGTTTGGGCGGATTCCTTGATTTCGTCCATTCTACGACGATCGCTCAGAGCTGGTGGCATAATCAAATGAGCTGAATGTTGAAGAGGGGGGAAGGTCATATGAAGCTTATACGGACAATTTTTTGAATTTCCATCTTTTACTTTTTCAATCATCATTCACCACCTTCAACTATTATATCCCCCCGCATCGGTCAATGTAGGGTCTTATACTGATCTTGGAATATCTAGACTAGATAGAGGTAATTTGCGGCGATGGCCCACCGCTCACAGATGATCGGAGGAGGTGCAGACAAGGGCCTAGCGCATGTCCTTCACTGAATCCACGACAAAGCAAGATTGCCCAATGGGGAACTTCCAGACGTGGATCGCGAGTACTGCCGATTGATACTTATATGATCGAACAAGACAAAGATGCGAGAGGAATCGTCAATCAAGCCCCACGCCCAGAAGGGCTTTATGCTGGGGCCGATTGGACCACGGTCGCGATAGACTTGGTGAATTCTCTGGCCGGCTTCCGACGGAAAGAACTTGCTGATGAGGCTATGGTACGGGTATCAATCGAGATGGCGATGCTAAGCATCACGCCCGACCAGGCCATGAAAGAGGAACAGACGCCATATGCCCTTTTCCCCATGAACGATGCCAAGTTCAACGGCGAAACCGAACGTCAGCTTGGCAAGATCACCCCACGCTTCTTGCTACTTGTCGCATATGTCGATATAGATGACCTAGTTAACGAGCAAGTCGGCCTTGCTGTCCAGCCTAACTTTATCCTTTGCATCCAAGATCTTAACCACTACGACAAGACGGTGGTCGTCTTCGATACGGGCCATGATCCTAGGAACAGAGCTAGATTTATCAAGGGTCGACTAGGTCGAGTATGGCGAGAATAGGATCGCCCCCGATTTACCCCTAAAAGGTATCATTTCTTCAGGACTTGGAGACAGGATGATACTGTAGATGGAGCTGCGGGTATTGGGTCGGTATTATGGCATATTTAATTATGCAAAAGCCGTTGGCGGTATTGGATTGGGTTGATGGGGGGAAGCAAGGTGACATACTGAGAAGCACCTTGGAAGAGATTGGGATCAGGGCTACCCGAGTTGATATTGCCGAACCCTCAGCCGGTTCCCCAGTGCGGGCTTTGGCTGACCCAACAGAGACTAGCTGATTCTCGGGCAGCTCCATCTGATTCACAGGTAGCTGAAATGCCTGACGTGCTTGACGTGCCTGTCAAAACCCTATCTGGAGCCTCGGGGGAGGAGCCATCAGCCCAGGACGAATCAAGCGAATCCGATCAATACCTAAAACTCGTACCGGAAACCGGGAACGACCAGCTCCTCAAAGCTCTGAACCTGAGGATGACGATGAGGATGACGATATAGAAGATATCGATCAGAGTGAGTCGTCGGTCGAATCCATAGCAAGGAGATACGATGGGTTACTGAACCTGGATGACCGACATGATCCGAATCCCTGACGGTGTAGGGCAGAACTTTATCGGGAAAACCCAAAAAGCCCTTATACTTGGGCATCTGATACTTGGGAAACCGCAGCGGAACGACCGCAGCCAAGCTTCCCGAATGGCTGGCTGGGTTGGGTTATTTACAATCGACAGACAACCGACATTGACGTCGAAGTCAATCCTGTCGCTCGGGAAATCCGACAGCGCCTGGCCGCAAAACGTCAAAGGGGTGGTGATCTGGTGTGTCTTGACGGGGCTGGCAATATGCGTATTCAAGGACGACTCTTCTCAGTTAAGAGTGGTTAGAGATTAAGGACTTGGTATTAAGCCAAGCTTATTTAGCAGTTTACCATGTGTGATTAGTGTATTTAACGTTAGATTTAGCACGTAGCATTAGGTTGCCTACGGCTTCTCTTATTATCACTTCCTTAAGACTATAAACAGAAGAACACCAATGTAATATACCTGCGGCCTTCTATCTCATCATCACACGTCTCCTCCTTATAAAGTCCTCAACGGGCTAGCCGCAACTTCTAGCTACATCACTGATTACATCCTCAGCTGTATCACCAACTGTATACTATCGACTATGCCGTGGATCGCGTCGCCCAGTCGCGCAATATTACGTAGTCGCGATTACATAGTCGATCTCGTATATGAGGGCTCCTTTCGCCGATTTCTGGTCTCCCAATCTCTCGCTGCTTTTTCTCGTTTGCGAAAATGCCAAAAATGGCGTTCTCGGAGGACCACGACGGGTTGGATACCTACCTAGTGATGGCCGAGTGGGGACGAAGTTACGGAAAGGCGCATGGCGGACAGATGAGAACCAACGTCAGAAAGTCAGAGACTAATGTTATTCGACGGCTCGTGTACTGCTCAATTATACGCGGACTAGGAACTGGACGCATCCACTTTGGCCTGCTTTGAATCAAGCGGATTCAAGACCTCAAAGTTCGCGGCGACCAAAAAAAGGAAAGCGCACGGCGGCAGAGATGGCAAACGATAGCTTTAGCTTTGACGATGACTCTGACTCTGATGGCAATCCTCCGCCACAAGTACCTATCACGCCGCAACCGAATGCATAAAGCCACAAACGGACTGAAACTATTAGCGGCGAACGGTCGACACGAACAGCACACTATAGGCAGTGGAGAGATCGCGGGTTCCAACTTACAAATTTCACCAAGATACCAGGTGCCGCTCAAGAAACCGATATGCCTGGCAAGTCAGTTTCATCTGATACTTTTAGCCTGCCGGACATGGCAGATTCACTGGAACCACCCGATGAAACTGAGACACCAGCCACGTCTCGGTCACCTAAGCGAAAATCGCTGTCTCAGACCGCGCCAAGTGGCGCATCTGTTCGTCGAACGAAGAAATCTCAAGATAACTCAAATGGTACATCTCTCCCTCGACTAAGAAAGCCCCGAGGTAACCAAAATGAAGAGATATATGTACCTTCCACTCGACATACTAGATCTCAAAAAACTCCCTCTACACAGAATACCCCCGACCCAAAACCTTCTTCCAAATCCAAGGCAAATACCAAACCCGCAGAGAAGAGAAAAGGCAAGCAAGGTCAGTCAAAAGGAGGATAGCCAAGAGGACAATTTGGATTATATGAGTGCTAACTCTGGATATAGTAGCTGGGGACATAATAATAGTGACGAAACCCCACTGAAAACGTTTTCAAACTTTAATGATTGTTTGATTTTAAAATCATTTTAATCCTACCCCACTTCCCACTACGGTATTTATTATCAATTTTCAGGGCGTTGGCGGGGTTGGCGGCTCAAATGTTTCTATGGAATGACGGTGACAGCAATGGCGACGGCAACAACACTGACAACGAGACTAATGTAGAACCTGATTGGCTAATGCCAACAAGTAGGTAGTTGCACAGGATACCAGTGTTGAAGAGCTACAGTTGCCCCAGCCCCTTGGAATTTGTCAATTTTTACATTCTTGAGAGCAAACGAATTAGATTAGTAGAATCTAAGTGTTACAATCTATCGCGTACCCTTAGGGTATAAATACAGCAGTAACTCCTTCCAGTCTGTTCCATCATTTGATGCATATGGACAAGACGAAGTCTTGTCCTTTGATGCATTAGTATCTTTATCTCTTTGTCAATCTGTACAATGATCCTTTGCCAACAATTCTCATTATTTTTGTATTATTTTGCGTCCTTGACCAGGTTCGTTTCTTTCTCTTTTTCTTACTTAGGAATGTATTGTTTCTAATTCTATTAGCCACTCAATATTACCGAGCATCGCCGATCTTTTTGTGAAGCAGCATTTAATAACCTCATACATGAGTAATTCCATTCCTACGATTCTAACTCCGGCATCCTCGACGTCTGCTCTAAGCTACATCAAGTCGTCTAACTGTCGCATCGCATGCATCGTTGAGACTTCCTATACTGTTTTACAAGACATTACCCTCACATTGAAATGACCGGCCGTGGTGGAGGACGAGGCGGTGGTAGAGGACGAGGCGGCGGTAGAGGACGAGGCGGTGGTGGCTTCCCTAGAGGCGGCCGGGGAGGAGTAAGACGTAGGTCTACGTAGTAATTCCCAATCTGAAGCTGCAACGACTAACTAATTGGTAGCTGGCGACCCAATTCCATACCCCCGAAGAAGAAGATACAGGCCAGGAACCGTCGCATTGAGAGAGATCCGAAAATATCAGAATAGCACCGATCTGCTTCTACGAAAGCTGCCATTCTCTCGACTTGTATGTCACCTGTCAATGTGATAGATCGTGGAAGCAGCGTACTAATCGAATTATAGGTCCGCGAAATAGCTCTAACCATGCGCCCGCCTGATCTTGGTTTTCGGTGGCAGTCGCAAGCTATCCTAGCTCTCCAAGAGGCTGCCGAAGCATTCCTCGTCCACTTATTTGAAGACGCGAATCTGTGTGCTATCCATGCAAAACGAGTCACGATCATGCAAAAGGATATTCAGCTTGCGAGGCGGATACGCGGTATTTGGGGTGGCATTGGCTAATGCGTGCAAGAGCTCCTAGAATGTACAATCTGCAGTTTTCTTGCGTTTGATGCATCGCGGTCATGGAGTTCGGTTGAATTCCTTCCACCTACCTAGCATATAGACAGGTTGGATCGATACTTTTCGTTTATTTTGCATATATCAACCTGCATTAATTTAACTTATATGCAAAGATTAGAAGGATGTCACGGAGTGGCACTGACTACCTGATTCGGCTCAATTGTTGGTATTGATTGAAATGGGGCATATTTTTCCCAGTTGGTAAAAGTTTATCTCAGTAATTACCTCTCTTCAATGGGCCATGTAGTGATCTGATTCGACTTTGAAGAACTTTGGTCTGAGACATCCTTGTAGACTTTTTAATTGAGTGGCAGATGTCAAAAAACAAACTGCTTGAACACTCCTTTGCAATTTTTTCATTTGGAATGATAGGAGAAATCTAAATGCTCTCGGAGGCAGAGGTTTTTATTCCCTACTTCCGACCGTTTTTAGATTCCTCCTATCATTCAAAATGCAGAATTGTAGAGGAGTGTCCCAGCCTTTTTCTTACATCTGCCAGCCAACTCCAAAAGCTACAAGGATGTCTCAGACCAAAAACTGTCAGATGCAAGGGTCAAACAACGATCGCGTGAGTCAGGAGCCATCTTGAAAATCTTTGCTAGAAAAGATCGATCATCCCTTAATAAATATAATCAATTCAATCCCATCTGTTGGATAGACAAGGTCTATTGATTTACTCAATAGAGAAGTTAAGCTGATCAGCTATGTGTGGAAAAGGTGTTGTTGTATTCATTCATGTAAGTATGTAGAAGGGAAGATCTAAGTACAAGAGAGGAATCCTAATGTATGAAGTGGCCACGCCGCACAGACCACTTGCTTATCTAATCAATCCAGTGGATCGCAATCCCGACACCATCAATTCGAATAAAATATTCTGTGCCACTGCGTGACAGAAACCTGTAGCATTACTTTCCTGTTTAGGAAAGGGACTAGAACGTTTATTGGCTGGCCGATCGCTTGGACTGCGCTTACTCTGATGGTGTACTCAGCCACAGCACTGTGGGGCGCTCTCGCAAAGATCGAGTCTCCAAAGATCTGCCTTCGTCTTGCCGGGGCCCCCTGTAACCCCACCGCAGAAGAGATCGACCATACCAGAACAACTTTTGGAATTGCTGACAGGGGCGCTGAGGGCCACTTGTCACACAATTGCGGTGGTCTCCTGATCGGTGTATATGAAGATGAATGACCATAATTAGAGGTGTCAATTGAATTGTGTGTTGATCTATTGTTGAATCTGTATCTATCCACCCTTTTGACCTGGATAGATCTTTGAAGGTACGGATTAACCCTAATCCGTCAATTGAGACCGACACCACCGGTAAGGCACCAGACGACGATAGGCGGAGCGCGCCATGGTGGAACGACGAGTGCAAAAGGCGCTGAACGACTTGGGGTGCATGCAGCACTGCAATGGGTTCCCCTCAGATCTGGAAAGAGAAGAGTTCCGAAAAGTCGTGAGGAAGGCAAAGAGAGACTATTGGAGGAACAGGATCGACAATGAGCTGTACAAGGTCGTAAATTGAGCACAAACTGGGCCCTGCTATAAAGGCGCTATAAAGGCCCCTCCTACTAGTGAACGGGCAGCCCGTGGAGGGCATCGCCGACAAAGCCTTAGCGCTACGAAGATCCCTGCTGGAGAGGTTTATTCCGTACACCGGCGGATGATCTGGCGGAAGACCCTATGGAGGTGCCCATAGTGCCTTGAAGGATCCTGGACGGGAACATGAAGATCAATCTATAGGAGCTGGTGCCGTCCACAATCTCTAGCCGCAACACCGCACCTGGAATCGACAACCTCTCAGTACGGCTACTCGTGACATACTGGGAGTCAATCGCTGAATACGTGCGAAGAATCTTTCAAACTAGCCTGGAAATAGGGCACCACCCGGGCCCCTTTTAGGACCGCGGAGGTGTTGATGCTAAAGAAGCCAAACAAGAAGGACATGACCGACGTGCGCTCCTGGAGGTCGGTAACGCTGCTCTCCTGCCTCGGGAAAGGATTGGAGAGACTGATGGGCAGAAAAATAGGGCGGACCGCCCTACTGAAAGGGGTAATAAGCCCCCAACAAGCGATGGCGCTACCGAAGCGCTCCGCTAATAGACCTTACAACATGCCTGTCTCGCGATATTGAATTTGCTCTGGAAATTAGGAGGATAGCGACGATAGCCATGATGGACGTACAGGGGGCCTTTGACTCGGTACTGGGAAAGCGCTTCGTTGTAAGATTATTACAATAGGGGCGGCTGCCTCTTATGGTACGATACACCCTGTCCTTCATAACCAAGAAATGTGCTAGGGTTAAACTGGAAGACTTAGTCTTGGCGCTTTTCGATATACTGTGCGGGTTGCCATAGGGCTTGCCCGCGTTGCCGGTCTTAACTTTGCTCTATATTGCGAACATCCTACTCAACGCTCCTGAATGTCGCTTTGGGGTATGCCGACGATATCTGTATCCTGCGAACTGACTTCTCTCAGGCCCAAAGGATATCGGACAAATTCTGGGTTGAGGAAGGGATAATAAAATTTCCTTTAACCTAGCCAAATGCAAGCCAATATCCTTTTGCAGGGCTAAACACGACTATGCCCCCGACATATACATCCCTAAGTATAGCTTCACGGCACGCCAGGTACGTAACGAGGAAGGCACGATAGCCCCTTTACAATTGTTAGGGGTTTAGTTCGACCGCAAGTTCACCTTCAAGTCGCATATTATTATCCTAACCGCCAAGGCTAGAAGGGTGGTTCGACACCTGCAAAATCTAGCTAATACGGCCTACGGACCATTAGCAAATTCACTACACAAGGCAGTGACCTCGTGCACTCCCCGTGGTTACCTACGGGGCCGAAGCCTGGTACGCCGGGACCCACCAACAACGCCTAATTCTAGGGAAAGGAGGTCAGTTAGATATACAGCAGAAATTTCACAGGATAGAGATGGACCGGATACTAAACGGCGCCAACAGGGCTATTCTACGAATCTAACGAACAACGCCCAAGGGCAACATCTATAGGGACGTAGGGCTCCCTATAGCGGAAATTACCTTAGACAAAATACGGAATAGACTGGCGTTCAGGCTTCGGTCCGTAGACAAGAGACACCCTATAGCAGGAAAGCTCGTCCCCAAACCAGTAGTACGGGACCTTAATACTAGTGGCTATATCAGGGCACGCACCCGTATGCAGAGCACTTTCCCCGAGTTCCCCCAACTCCAACTCCTTACCCCCCGGTTCCCCCGGGGCTCGAGGGCCTCACCTACCGGAGGCCAAAGCGAAGAGGACGCAGCTAAAGCCTTCGAAGCCTGGCTGCGCACCCTCCCGGATACTCATACAGTCGTTTACACAGACGGCTCCCAGATGGAAGGCCGTACGAGCTACGGGTGCACTATCTATCGAGGCCGACACGTTATAAAGCAGGCCTGCGGCAGATTGGGCTTGGCTGAGGTATTTGACGCCGAAGCCGAAGGGGCCAGGTGCGGACTGTGAGAGGCCGTCAAAGTGAACAACGGACACCCCGTCTTCGTACGCTCGGATAACACCTCGGTTATCCAAGGGCTTAAAGGGGAACCCCCACTGAGCTCTCAGGAGGCTTTCCTAGAATTTCACGAAAGTGGATGTCCAAGTGCGATGGGTACCGGGCCACGTAGGGATAGCGGGCAACGAACAAGCTGACGAGTTAGCCAAACAGGGTACAATTCTCCCAGAAGACCCCGAGGAGCCGCCAACCTATGCGGCGGTCCTCAGACTCTGCCAGGCAAAGACCCCGGCAGCCTTTAAGAAATGGTGGGACGAGAAGGCGGCGAAGCCCACCATGTACAGGATCCTGAAGCTTCCGGCAAGGACCAGGTGCCCAGAGGAACTGTCGCTGCCCAGAAAGGATTTACATCACCTACTGGCGGCCGGGCACGGAGATTTCGCGTGGTACCATAATAGGTTCAACCACCCCGGCGCCAAGATGGAGTGCTCCTGCGGAAGGGCTAAGGCACCCAGCCACATGGGCTTTTGCAGGAAGACTCAATCCCCGGATATCAAGAGGAAATGGCCGACGTTCAGGCCGGAACCCCGAAGCCAGATCGAATACTGGCAGCGACTCCTAGGGGGACCTAAGGAGTTCGCACACTTCCTGGACGCGACTAGCTACTTCCAGCGGATTTGCCCACGTTACTAGGCTGACAACTCCGTCCGCAGGGCCTGGGTCAGAGAACCTGCGGCCATACGGGCTCTAATTTTAATTTTGCTTTACGTTCTCTCCCTCTCTTTCTCTCTCTCACTACTGTGCCTGACGGCAACTACCGTGCGGAAAGCACCCCTATACATGCTCGAAACTCACGCCTTAAGGGCGTGGTTATTAAGGATTGATTGGACCCAGTCCTCAAAGGATTGACACAGAACGACGTAGAATCGAAGAAATTGGAGCTATAATAACTCCCCCGAAAAAGGTACCCCGGGAACGAGCTCACCTGAAGGAGCCCACGGGAACGGTTAGAATATCATGTGTGCCATTGGGTGTGATTTGTAGGATACATCTAGACCTCCCTTTAGTCATTTTATATATACGGTTAGGTAGATATCTTAGCAATAGCTCTGCACGCCGCATACCCTTAGGGAGGTCTGCGAGGGGTGGCCTTTCCCTGTCGCCTCGGCGTTAAATATAACAACAACAGCAACAACAACTACGTACAAATGCAATACGGAGCTACAACACCACACGAGAAAAGCACGCACTCATAAAAGAATTCAAATATTAATAGAAAGGTAACTTAATATGGTAACCGCTAATACATATCCGCCTGGTTTAGTGCCATCTTGCGCTAGAGCATGCAGCACCCTGAAATTACACCCACCCTATTAGACCAGGCCACCAGTAAAGTATTTGCGAACATCGAATACAATGACGGCAAATAAGACACCTTATGTCTTAAGGGATCCTTCAACTCGGATATGATGGCTATAAACGGGTATGTCGACTTCTTTAACCACGTAGCCCTTGCGCTTATAGCCATGAGACACCCGAGGGTTTGGTGGGCTAGTTTTCGTGGTCGTAGATGTCCCCGGGGCTTTGGGTTAGGCCAGACAAGCGGGCTAATACTCGATGTTCTTCCACCGGCGTGTACGTCCAAGATACAAGCGACCCGGGCTGGGCTTCCCCCAACAAGGATAGGATGGGAATAGGTAGGCGGTGTCGGATAAAGACATACGGGAGGGGAATGTCCCGGAAAACGGAGTTACGACGGGGATGATCTTCATCTAATTCGTCCATGTCGTCCGGGACATCCTCCCAATACCAGTCCTCGTCGACCACGAACTGTTGCAGTAGGAGCGTAAGAGATTGATTCGCTTCATGATTGTGTTGATTGCGCCAATGCTGCACCGAATCTTGGCTCGCAGGTGGTAGAGGGAGCGGGCAATCGCGCGTAGTAGGCCACATCAACCGGTGAATACCTCTCGTGGTGGTGATCATATCCCATAACATACCCATCTGCAAACCGTGGGGGAACGTGAGTTCTGCCACGGCGCAGGGCAGCTTTTTGGGCAGCGTGGTAGCGACACGATCATCGCGAGTGATCTCCCATCTCATCGTTTGGATAGCCGGCAAGGCGACTTGCATATGGCGCCATTGCTGGTTATGTAGGAACCAGTCGAGCCGCAGGCTTTCGCGCACGTTCGCGCCAAGTCGCGTCGCCGATACCGCCACAGGGTCGGTATGACTCCAAAAGTACCACTTGCCAAAGCGGAAACGGAAACATGTGCTAAAGAGAGCTGGGACACAGAATGCCACAATCTCATTTTTCGTATAGCGATCACCTGCCGGGCGGATGGTACTGGGCTCATGATAGGTCAGTTGTCGGAGGATGGGGGTACAGAAGACGACATCGCGCCAGAACCGAGACACGCGCTGGCATCTCGTCAACAAATCGCGGGCGGGCACAAATCGAAGAATGAGGATGAGCAGCTCAGGAGTATTCAGCACTTGCATCGCGTTGTCCATGGTAAGAAGAGAGGTATGTACAAGGGATGGATGGTATGGGTATATGATTAAAAAAACAGTAAGAATCTGGTAGATATGGATAGCTTAAATAGAAGTAATGGAACAACATTAAGTTATTTGTATTGCTTCTCAAGTACGTTTTGCGTGTTTTACTTTTATGTGATTGCCTGTTTCTTTGTGCTTACCTCTGTATGCTTGCCCTTATGTGGTAGGGCCTAATATGCTTTTCTCTTTATGATAATAATAAAGTGGAAATAATAACAGAAAAGGGGAAGAAATATCGTAAGATAATAAGGTTCCCGATCGACAAAGCAACATAATATAAAACTACGAGAGATGGCATATTGCTAGTTAATATCACCTTTAAGACTAATTATAATAACAATTTAGAATCTATTAAGTCACCTAGCAACAAGTTAATTTCATGCTATAGATCTTAGTAAATTACTCGATTAGGTCTTAACAGTATTCGCAGGGGATCGAGTAGATATCACAAATGTCTATAAGAGCCCTCTCACTACTTTGAATTGAGGGTGAAGCTGCAGTCTTAGATTTAATAGCTGTAAATGACGGCACGCTTAAGCTCACGGTGTTCCCTCTTAGGCTCACGGTATATCCGCACGTACTACTTGACACGAAGACTTGAGTTCGCCTAAAAGCACTGTAGGTCTGGTTAAAGTCACTGTATCTTAACCTAGAATGGATTAGTAGTGTGGCTACCAAATTTAAGGTACGAGACCTATAGAAACTAAGGTACCTTTCTACGTGGCTACCTATGTTTCCTGAAGCTTTACAACCTCATCGTGTAGTATGTACCATACCGTCGTCCTTACCACCTTTCGTAGGATGGCGTTCCTCGATGATATAGCTCGAAGAAACGAACGCGTACGGGAGACCTCCCAGTGACTGACTACTTCCTTCATCTACAGCGCCGGTAGCAACAACGACAACTAGGTTAGCGTGGGTTATTAAGGGGCGACAGCGAGGTTAGGAATAGCTTCACTTAGATTAGGCATTGATACGCAGAAAAGGTACTTGTCAGATACAAAGGGTTAAACAACGATTACGTGATAATCTGGCCAAAAAGGCCATCTTGAAAATCGCCGCTAGAATAGATCGATGATCCCTTAATCAACACGATCAATTCAATCCCATCAATTCGAACAAAGTATTCTGTGCCACTGCGTGACAGTACTTTAGTTTGTAGGTCTCGTACCTTAAATTAAGTATCCACACTACTAATCCGTTCTAGGTTAAGATATAGTGACTTCAGCCAGACCTCAGTGATTTTAGGCGTTCTCGAAGACTTCGTCCGCGCCGTCCGCGAAGCGATAATGGTATATTGCCAAACTACACTGCCCTCCGCCGCAGCGTATAGCGTCGAGGAGGGTAATATCGGGCGCCTCGTGATCGATCATCGACCGTACATGAAGGGTTATGGTTCTGATGGAGACGTGATCATGGAGGAGGCGGATCCTATCGACACTGTCGATGTTGACGCTTCCGGCGGTGGTTGATCGTCAGGGTGTGATGGAGGACGTTATGGAAGACGGTCGGCCGTCATGTTATGTGGTTTCTGGTGCATCCTGTTGATCACGCTGGTACCCAAGTGCGAGCAAGTTGTTGATACTTTTTTGCGTCAAAATCGAGTCATGCTGGATAGAGTCAAGACCGATCAGAGGTATCTATTACGTAGCTACCTAGTTATCAATTCAGAATCGAACGTCAAGTCAACTCTGACGTATAGCTCCTCATGATCTTCCATCATCGTTCGTGCCTGTGAAAAGAGATTCTATGTAAAATTGACTTTTTGTCCTCTTCTAAGGCTTCACAGCGGGCGAGTAGCGTACCTAGGAGCTCGATCAGGAGCCATAACAGCAGCAGTATAGCTGGCGGAATACTTAGCAGCTCGATGAAGCAGTAGTAGCAATAACAGCATCAGCACTAGACTAACATCAGCAGCACACCCGTCAGAGCGATCAGGAGCAGTAGTAGTATCGGCATCAGCACCAGATCAGCACCAGCACCAAGTCAACAGCATCAAGATCAGATAAACACCGACGGCATCCCAACACTGCATTCCTGGCCGCGCCCGGCCATACCACCTGAGCCGGGGCCGCCTTACGCAATATTACGTAGTCGACGTCACATATAACAGGTCGCCTCCCCTCCGACCCTCCTCTTCAGAACTCTCCCTCTTACTTCTCGTTTCTAAAGCTCTCAAAACTCTGAATCGGACATCGCGATACCCGATTCGTATGAATCGAAAAAAAAAAAAAAACCTTACCTCTCGTGTCACCTATTACACAACCTCTCGCGCCATCGATACTGCCGTCGATAGTGCCACCAATCACTTGCGATCACCTATGACCATCTGAAAATGGCGAACACGTCGAAAGAGGCCTTTTCGGAGGACACGGACTATTTTGCTAAATTGGTCAAAGTGGCCATCCTATCTACCACGGCCGCCTTGATCGCTCTGGTCGCCTTCACCTTCCTCGTCTTCTTGTCCACCCTGGCTATCTTAGCCATCGCGTTCACCATCGCCAAGATGGCTATCGACGCCATCTTAATGGCACTGGACTTCTCTATCAGCATGATCATGTACGCCACTAGCATTGCCATCACGGCACTGTCGAAGCTCTTCGGTATCGTCGAGAAGACGGCCAAGGAACAAGGGACATATTGCGGCTGGGGGATCGAGTTGGGGAGAGGAAAAGGGGATGAAGGGTTTACGGGGACTACTCAGGGTTCGGGGGTTACTCAGGGCCGATTTCGAATCTGCTGGATTGTTCTTGGATTTTGGCCTCGATCCATTTCACCCACCGGCTTCGCTCGATCCCTAAAGGCCAGCCAGTGGTTTTCCCTACAGGTTCCTTCGGTCTCCAGCTATTAATTGCATCCGTTTACCTATGATTACATCTTACCCGTACGACCCGTATATTTTGGTCCACGTTCGACTGAATTAGCTTTCTCGGTGCGCCTCTGCTAATTAATAAATACCTAGATATACATGATCTTATATCTAGGCTTTTATTGGCACTCCAAAACCTTCCTACCGCCCGACTTTTACTCTCGGACGCGTGCTACTATTCGAAGCGACCTACTGCGGCTCGAGGCCTCGCTTAACTCTGGTGACTTCGACTTCGACCGCGTCAAGACCCTTTTGGGAGCAGTTGTCGCTAAGAATGACGAAGAGATTTGGGCTTAAGTTTATCATGCTGTTACCGAATCTATACCGCTACCCCGAACGATCGCCTTTCACCTTAAGTAGACGCCATCGTGCCGTAACAAGCTTCATGCTGCTCCCAGTTATCCCCTCCCATTGAAATGTTACCCCTGGATACGACTATTAGCGGGGGCCAACTACATACACTCTGAATCTATATTCCCCGGTCTGCTGACAGGAGGCTAGGCGTGGTTCACTCCCCTGACCATATCATCCAAGCGCGAGGGGATAGGACCGCCCCTGGCTCTGAGGTTCCCCCGAAAGCATTGTGATTAAGCTATGGGGTAGTCCACACAATCGATTAGCCATCGGCAGGCACACGTCAAAACGTGGTCCTCTGTGCGGGCTGTCTGTCCTTGGAGCTGAACACTTACAGTGGTACGCGGCCTGACAGTACATGCTCCTTAAATGCTCCTGTGTTAATCTCACCATTTCAAAACTCTCGTCTAAATCCCCTATAAGAAAGCTAACTATATTTGCATTATGGGTTCACAAAATCGCAGTTAGGCTGAGTCACAATGCGCCATTTAGATAGGTGATAGTAGCTAGAACATTGACTTTTCCTCCCAATACATTAGAATATATCCTATGCTTATAATTAATGTGGCATAATTAACTCTGAACTATATATGTCACACATTAAGTGGCTTAGCAATTAATTCATTTAGGGTATTGTTTTAAGGTATTTTTAATTAGTGAATTTTAATTAATTATTTAATAGAAACAATTAATTTAATTAATTTAATTAACCTTATTAATTTAATTTACGATGTGTTTTAATAATTAATTACTTTAGTAATTTCTTTGTTTTACGGTATAAATTAACCCTTATTTCGTTAATTATAAATTATAATAATAAAAAAGGTATAAAACATTATTTTAGTAATTATTTTTAACTATTAATATAATGTTAGTAAAAAGCCTTATTAAGTTAAATTTTAATAGCATATAGTATTAGTTATAACATTGTTATAATTAGCAGTAACAGCGTTTTATATATAAGGGTAGTAAAAGCTTATATTAACATTACGAGAATAAAGTAACTACTTAATATAAAGGTATTTAAACGAATAAAACCTTTTATACAAAGATTTTATTTCTTTTTAAAGGGATTTAGCAACCTTATTAAAGCTTAACACTATGTTTAAACGTAACACTATGTTTAAGTAAAGCTAAAAGAAATAGAAAAAAAATATCTCGCGATACTTAATTACGTATAAAGCTTAGAAAGTATTTATATATAATATATTACATAAAAAAGTTAAATATATAATACGTTACATAAAAAAATTAAATATATAATCGCGATATAATTACTTAAACTTAAAGTTATTATAAGTTTATAAGTTTATAAGTTTACGTAATTTATTATTATATTATAAAAGCTTATTATAATTTATTTATTAACGTAATTAAAGCTATTAAAATATATAACACGTACGTAAATAACTTTTATATAATAAATAATTATAATATAATAAGTTTAATATATACGAGTAAATGTAATGTATATAAGTAAAAACAACGCTTATAAGTAAGTGTAATACTTTAAAAGCTCGTTAAATTTAAATATAATGTTTAAAAATAACATAGTTTTATATAAAGGAAATTATAACGAATTTAATAAAGTTTTATAATTACTTTTTACTTAATATTATAATTTTATAAATAAAGCTTTACTTAATTTAAAAAATATTAATATAAAAATTTTAATAGTAATATTATTACGAAGGTAATAATGTATTAAAAAGCTGTAATTTTATTTAATTATAAAAACTATTATTAAAACAATGTTATTAACCTTTTCTTTTATTATAATATAAGTTATATATTTAACAAATATATTTAATTAAAAGGGTTTTCCTATACAAATATTAACATAATAACCCTTTATAAACATAAGGCAAAGTAAGGCGTGGCACGGTATAAGCAAAGGTATTTTTTAGGTTTATTTGTGAACTACCCACACTGTAAACATAGAGCCACTTAGAGTGGGGCTGCCAAGCCCTATTATGTGACACACGGTAACCTTTCGTAAACTTAGGGCACAACTAACTTTTACAAAAATGCTTACAACGATATTTAACCATCTAACCCTTTCAAAACTTTAGCCATAATACTATTAAGCGAGACGCTAACAATAACCAAGACGCTAACAATAAACGAGACGCTAACAGTAAACCAGGCGCTAACAGTAAACTAGGCGCCATGTCATTCACTTTAACGACGGCGCATGCGCCTATGTGTTCAGGAACAACAACAACAACAAGAACAACGTTGTCATCACCAGCATTAACAAAGACACTACTACTTCCCTTGACAATGGCACCCTCCATCCCGAAACAAGAGGTCTTAGAGACATACTATGCCGGAATCGCCAGCTTTGGCAAGCTTTGTGGCACCACCGATCCTTTACTCCAGCACAATGCCGATTAGCAGCCGGCACGTGATGGCACTTGGATTGTAGGTAAACGCCTGGCCACAATAGGTTCTCATCCTATCATGGCTTACTTCAGCTTCGGTAAATTGCTCCCCGATCAGGATCTAGCTCCTCGCATTATTACCGCCATCCAAGAATCTCGCTTGCCTTGCAATAGCTTTGATATTCTTCGGATTGGCGATGCGCCACTTCAAGACTGCGAGTTGCCTGTCAAACTTCTCATCAAAGTCGAGCCTGATCAGGTCGACTGGATCGATGGTATACACCTTGCTCGACGCTGCCGCTCCGAGCTGCAAAGATTTGGCCTGAATAACGTTCATTGCGAAGTCCTTGAAGCGCAGGTGCAAGGCGCTGGTAATAACCCAACACCCCTTTCGGTTTCACCTACACCCGCTACGTCCCTTCCGCCTTTCTTCTGGCCCATTAAGGACGATTGGACTTATCCCTGGCGTAAATGCCTCCTTCCGTTCACGCCTACCCTTGGCCAATGTATCGGCTCTTCTGATACTCCACACAAAAAGGGATCAACGGGTCTTTATCTACGCATTTCCACGAAAGCGGGAACACACTATACGGACTGTCTCCTAACCTGTCGTCATGTTCTCGTAAAGGACGAAAATGATGACACTATCAACTGGGTATCTACGGTGACATCGACGAATCAAGAGCCGGTGACATCGACGAATCAAGAGCAACCTATCCAAGTTATGCAACCAGCAAATCACGAAGAAATCAAGCAAAAATTGGCTACAGAGAAAGACGAGCTTCAGAAAGTTATCAAGAAACTTCAGGATAGAGAAACATTTGCCAAGACTGAACGTACTAGCCAACACCTCGCCCGTCGTCAACAACAGCTTAAGCACCTGGATGCTTTCCTAGCATATTACGATTACAACGCAAAGGATCGCAACATCGGCTATATCATTGCCTCGCCTCCAATAAGCGCAAAAATCCAACCCTCCGGACAAACCATCCGTCGGGATTGGGCCGCTATTCGTATTAACGAATTGAAGTTTCATCTTAACGATAAGATTATTCCACAAAACCAGATCTGCCTGGTTGACCTTAACAGAACCGTCGATCTAATGGCTACAGGCCAAACCCTTGCCGTTCAATGTTACCATACTCTATCCCCTAACTATTGCCCGAACGAAGACATGCTCGCTATCAACAAGGATATTACCATGGACTCGCTCCAGTGCAAAGATTGCCCCGACGACGACATGCTCGCTATCAACAAGTATATTACCATGGACTCGCTCCAGTGCCAAGTTGATATGGTAAAACGTCAAAATAGCCAAGCCGAAGATGATACGCATCCTATCCGTCTTAACGTATTCAAGTCCGGCTTCCAATCAGGCACCACCCACGGCTATCTGAACGAGATTGGTTCTTACATAAAGGACGGCCTTTCCTACTCGCAGAACCTATGCATTCTATCTCAAGGAACAAACGCATTTAGTGAAAAGGGCGACAGCGGCTCCCTTATCTCCTTGTTATGTCGGCCCGAGGACGACAAGACGCACGATCCGGTGGTAGTAGCTGCTGCTCTCTTGTGGGGTGGCTGCAATCGCACTCAGAAGAATTCCTTAGACATCACATACGCTATCCCTCTGGATTATATTTTGGAGGATGTAAAGCAATTCTTTAGTAAGCCTGGAACTGCCGTCGATAAGGTCGAGTTTAGTAACTTGAAGGTATGGGAGCCTATTAACGCTACCATGTCATAGGTCCACGTATATTGGCAGCGGGTTAGCAGGGATGCAATATGGGATCAGCGGTCCAACAAGGTAGATAGCTAGATGTTGGAGCTACGGATATACGTATATCCGACTCCTGTGTATATAGCTGCGCCTTTGGCACCAGTCCATAGTTGGGATTCCTTCCCTTCTTCTCTATTGATCTATTTCCTACACTAGATGAAGGCATTCCAAATGATATTCCGAACAGGGGCTAAAAGTAACATATATACGAAGGAATTTTCCTTAGGACTTATAAGAAATAGCTAGTAAGGCTAGAAGTAGTATATTCTAAATATAATAAGCTCTTGACGTTGGACGTTGTACGAAATCGTGCCGACGGTTTGCTTAAGACCGCACGAGATGCTAGATGCTACGTTGAATTGGATTATCGCTCTCCAAAAGGAGCTGTATACCACTACGGACGCAGATGCGGCGCAGCGGACTGCGCTGTATGGCTTTTGTGCTGCTTTGCTATGCCGCCGGACCTATGCGGAACGTAATTAGGCCATAGGCGCTAACGACCTTGCTATTTGGATCCAGGCCTCAGTAGCCCTGCAGGAGAATTTGGTTGTAGATCTTGGCAAATTGCCTTAGAGTATGGGAGTATGCTCCTTTGCAATACCAAGATGGCGTACCATCTCTAATCCTTCCTCGAGATAGCCGTATAAGCCCACCCTGCTAATGTTAGAGATGGAATTGCCAGGAGCTGGTCCGACGCTCTGGATAACGTAATGACCACCTTCTTAATATGGGGCTTTCTCCAGCCGCCTTATAACCGTTGGGTCATCGCTCAGGCGCTAAAGGACCAAGAGACATTTAGGGCCCCTTAGATAATATATTACAATATCGTCGAGGGCCATCTCATGGTCGATAGCAGACCACGTGGGAAGCTACCTAGTGAGCTTCGGAACTATCCAGATATCCGGGAGATGTTTAGGAACCAGCACTTATTAACGTATTCTTCTCCTCTACCAGGCATGACGCATCGGCTTTCGAAACGTGTGGATGGCCACGAAGTACATTTCGGCATACGCGACTGACAAGTTGTCATTCGCACTTAGAATAAGGACCGTTATCTCCTTGAATTCATACCCAAGTGGATTTTCGCCAGCCTAGAGGATTTTGATCTACCGACGCAGCTGGTGGACAATTGCGTGCACTGGCTCAACCTGCAGACGAAGCGTTTAGAGGTACGCCGCGGGCCTAAGGTTTGGGCCAAGCGACCGGACGATTGGGAAGTAAATATCCCGGAGCGCAAAGACTCTCGAAGAAACGTCAGTCTTGTTGATCCGCAGTCGGACGTATTTTCCCAGGTCGCAAGTGTCTTCCAGTACTTTACACAGGCAGAGAAGTTGACGATATACCAACCCCAAGCATAAAAGGGTAGTCTATTGGTAGAATTGCGCCACTTGGAATTGTCGTTCACATAGAACGACAATAACCTCCTTGAATGCAGGCAGCTCGGCCCGGAAATTGACCCAGACCAGGACGCGGGGACGTGGTACGGTCTCCAGAGCAAGATTGTGCTGCGGGATATAATCACTAAGGAGCGGAGCATCATTGTGCCTCTTAGGGAATTCTAGATGTAGCGTATCTTATCCTGCCATATGTAGTTGAGAGGACGCCGACGGGGTGACAAGTCATTGATGGAAGAAAGATGGAATTTATTACGTCGAAGGGCTTAGCCTAAAATGGAACTAGTGTGGTCATCATTGACATGGAGTTCACTGAGTGATGGAAAATTCATGAGTCTGAGATCACAATCTTATTGGCCTAATAAGCGGGGTCTTGCTTAAGCCGTCGAAGCGCCAGCTTTAACATTTCACCTTTTATTTTGAGTAGTTATTACTATTTCAATAGTATCTTATTTCAATAGTACCCCACATTTCTGCGCGCCCTTTTGAAGGAGCAGGGGAATAACTTCAGTAATATGGGTTTGATTTGATTAAGGCCTATATTCTTTGGAAGAGCTAATTGAGGCGATTCTGGCAATATAAGTTTCATCCTGATGCACCATCTATTAGCTGAGCAAATTGGGCGAGAGAGTAGGTGACAGTTAGAGCCTCATCACGTGCCACCCTTAGCCTAACCACACTGCCACATACACACACACGCACATACGTACGTACAGATTGAATTAGACTAACTGAATAAGGCTAAATGAATAGGATTGAATGAATTAAATTAATTGAATTAGATTGATTGAATAAGATCTATTGCAGTAACTGTTGCAGTAGCTGTTGCAGGAGCTGTTGCAGGAGCTGTGTAAGGAGAAGGGGTGTCACATGATAGGCGATTTGCTCCTTTGGCGTTTGTGGCCTAATAGCTCCACCAAAAGGAGGTGTATTAGAATGCAATTTATATTGCTAGAATCGTCTCAATTAGCTCTTCCAAAGAATGTTAATCTCAATTCGATGCACCCCCTATTACTGAAGTTATTCCCGTTTCCTTACTGCTCCTCCAAAAGGGCACGCAGAAATGTGGGGTACTATTGAAATAAAATACTATTAAAATAGTAATACTTTTTATTTTAATATTAGTTACGTAACGTTAGTTATTATATTTAATAATTAATTAAAACAAATCGTAAAAGTTAAAGAAAAATAATTTATTAATTTTACGGCTTTTATTATTTCTTACATTAATTTAATATTATAACGTAATTTATAATTAATTAAAACATTTAATTAATTAAAACACTTAAAAAATTACTTTATAAAAATATTTTAACTTTTAATAACTTAACGAAATTTTAAGCAATTTAAATGTAATTAAAAATATAAGTTAATTAATTTATAATATAATTTAATAAAATATTTATAAAAAAATCCGAGGATTTTGCGAAAGAGTTATAAAAGGTTAAAAATAAAGTGAGGTAAAAATTCTTTTCTTCCGTGTATCTTAATGAAAATAAAAGCTATAAATCTATAATTTTAAAGATAAATAGCTTAAACTATATAATAATTAATAGTATTTTTTCAAATTTTATATAAATTTATTCCGTTGTATAATAAAGGAAAATGTTAAAAGTAAATACTTTTTAATATTTACTTTTTAATTCCTCTACGGGGAAACCTCGGGTATTGTTTTTCATTTTTCTATAGTTTAATTATAACCTAATTAATTAGTATTTAAAATTGCATTAAATTATATTAAGTTTTCGTAAAGTTATTAATTTTTAAAAAACTCGAATTTTAATGTATTTTCGAATAAACGAGTTAATTAAAAAACGAGTTAATTATAAAATACGTTAAGCGTTAATAATTTATTATTTATATATTTAATTATATTTAATAAATTTAATAGTTTATTACTTATAACTTTTTAATATTTACTTTAATTATTATTATTATTTATTATATTTTATTTTATTATTTATTTACTTTAATTAATTATATAGTTATAATTAATATTAATTAAAAATAACTTTAATAATTAATTAATTAATTAAATTTAAATAAATTAATTAACGTATTTCACAATTAACCCGCCATTTTAATTAACCCGTTACTTTTGAAATTTCACGAATTTTAATATTTTAAAAATCCATAACTTTACGAAATCTTAATCAATTTAAATATAATTAAAGAGACATATTGATTATAGTTTAATATAATTTAATAAAAAGTTATAAAAAAGCCGGACCTTTTCCGGTAAAGTTATTAAGGGTTAAAGAAAAAGTGGAGAAAAAGTCTTTTTTCTCGTGCATCTCAACGAAAATAAAAGCTATAAATCTATAATTTTAAATATAAATATCTTATGCTAAGTATTAAATAGTAATATTTTTTTCAAATTTAATATAAATTTATTTATTATGTTATTAAGAAAAAACGTATTTTCGGTTTCCACTTTTCTATTTCTCCATGGGGAAACCTCGGGTAAATTCTTTATAATTTTTATATAGTTAAGTTTAACTTAATCTAATTATATTTAAAATTGCATTTAAAAATGTTAAGGTTTCGTAAAGTTATGAATTTTTAAAATATTAGAATTTACATATATTTTAAAAGTAACGGGCTAATTAGGATAGCGGGTTAATTATGAAATACGTTAGTTATATTTAAAATTACATTAAAATATATTATAATTTCGTAAAGTTATAAATTTTTAAAATATTAAAATTTATATAATTATATTTTAAAATTAATTAACGAGTTAACGTTAAGTTAATTAATTAAAATTACGGGTTAATTATAAAGAGCAGCACTATTCGCGCAGTATACATCTTAAAGATTCCCGCGCGGTACGCTCACCGCCTACCCCACCAAAAACCTTTGCCCATTTAACCCTTAATAACTTCACCAATCCTGATCGGCTTAAGATGCAACTTGGACCATTGGATAGATAACCCAAATACGCACAGAATGAGCCTGGTTGCACCATTATACGATGTGTATAGCCCAAGCTATCCAGGATTGAAAATAGGATGTCTCCAAAGGTACTCACGTGACACCCTTTTGGCTCCTAGGGCTCCCAAGGCTCCCAGGGCACCTAGGGCTCTTAGATAGGGCCTTCTTTAGTGGTCTTAAGCCTGTGGCATGCCAAAAGAGGTGTCACGTGAGCCCCTTTGGAGAGCCCCTATATTTAACCTTTAATATCTCGGGCTATGTACGTCCTACGAGAGTGCAACCAGGTCCATTCTGTGCGTATTCGAGTTATCTATCCAATGGTCCAAGTTGCATTTTAAGCCGATCAGAATTGGTGAAGTTATGAAGGGTTAAAGGTATAGCCCCGCTTTTAAATTCTGCCTACTGCGCGGGGAAAAAAATGAGTGCCATACTGCGCGAATAGTGCTGCTCTTTTTTAATACGATTAACTAATATTAATAAAGTTTTTAATGAAAAAGGTTTCCTTATGTGTAAGAAATTAACAAACGTGCCTTAAACCACATGTATAGAAATCGTTTAGTGGGGAAGGTACGGGTTTTGATTGGTCAAAAAGGAGTGTGGCTAAGAAGATACAAAGATTTCAAACCTGTCGTCTGAGCTCGCTGAGATAAGCTACGAAGATATGACGCCGTAATCCTTCGGCTCCCCAGCCAATTAGGCATTGCAGTTCAGATTCACGAGTTCTCTGCTCTGTCACAGCCAAAATAGCTGGTAGGAGGCTGTGAGCGTGTGAATAGCTTCACAGCCTTAGGATGAGTCAGATGGATGAGTGAGTACTAGTAGGGGGCCTCTTCCGGCCCTGAGGCCTTTTGAACGGTCCTTTCGACCATCTTCCTTTTCAGCTCACCCCTGAGCCGCTCGTGAATGGCCTCCCCCTTCGACATATTTAACACATCGTTTTGTTCAACGCATCTTGAGCCTGTTCAACATGGATTCTGATGTTGTCGACCCTGCCAAGGCTGCCGTGGCTTATCAGCGTCGCGTTGAGGCTCTTGAGGCTTATCAGCATCGCGCTGCCAGTATTGTTCACAGCTGTGATGTCGATGCTTCCCGCCTAGCCGCACGCTCGTCTCCTGCCGCCGGTCCTGCTGGTTCCTCTCCTGTTGCCCAATGCTCGTCCCCTTCCAGGGCAGATGTTGTCCTTAGTTCTCGCTTGCCCGTCGACTCGGGATCCCCGGAGTCGCCAGTGGCTTATACGGCGGCTCAGAGCACTCCCGGCCCATCCCGGCGTGCCACCACTGCGGCCAGCTCGACGAGCCCCGCGTCCATGGGGGTCCGCACCCGACACACCCCGTGTGAGGAGTGCGTGCGTGGCATGATCATAGGCTGGGTGAGGGCGCCTTGCTCGAGTGTCGGTGGCTCGGAGACCAGGCATTGCATTGTTTGCCGGTCCGATGATCAGTGCACGCCTTTGTGTGCTCCCCGTATTCGCTTAGTGTTGCTTGTTGAGTTAATCTTAGGCAGGAGACGCTGTCATACGCTCCGATCAGTCGCTCGTCAGTTTCAACGTGCGTTTTACGCACCGGTGGATGAGCGCCCTCCAGAATATGTAGGTTATCGACTTTCTTAACCCCCTCGCTCGAGAACGTTTGCAGTGACAGCAGTGACCGACCTTTGCTCCCAGATCGAATCGTCGTACCGTACCACCATGCGCACCCTCCTCGACAACCCGCCGACCGACGAGTCAGACTCTGACAGTGGAGAGGAGAAAGACGAGGAGGACGGGTCAGGCCGTGGTCGGCCCTTCAAGTTTCCTCCGCCTCGTGGGCCGGATGATGATCAGGGTGACGGCTCTGGGTTAGCAGTCTTACACCACGCGGCTGAGCTCATGAAGTGAACTTTGTTTTCTCATTGGTTGTTTAAACCCCGGACTAGTAAGTTCCTTAGCCACCCTTGTAGGGGGCCAACGCATGGTTCTCTGTTTGTTTCATCGGTAAATAACCCTTGGAGAGGTTTATTGTCGCTTCATAAGGGCCAGGGTCGTGCTCGTGGGCACTTATTTGGGAAGTGAGGCAGCCAACCCCAACCCTGTTTGTCTGATTTACACTCATTGGTCCTCACTGGATTGTCATTGAGACTCTAGTCTCTTCGCAGAGAATCGAAGGCCCTCGTGAGCATTTGCTCATTTGCTTTTCACGCCCTGTTTTCGAACTGTTTGGGCCCTTGTTATAAGCCTTCTTAATCCATTGATCATCAGCTCATTGAGCTATTTGTTTCGCCTGGTTGCGAGGCCTTTATCCTGCCACACTGACGACTGTTGCAGCGTCCTGTTGTTCTGTTTTAGGCTCCTGCCTATTTTCACTCCATTATCTTCACTCCACTGCCCTTTCAGCTTTGTTGAAGGAAATCTTGGCAGTTTCTATCAGTTAAGGTTTTCGGTTGAGCAAATTACATCATCATTTACGCCCTTTTTCACATGTTATCTTGCTTGATGAGCTACCAGTCAGCCAGCAACCCTTCCAGCTCTTTTCGTCAACGCCGTTTACCTACCCTTTCTGACATAGTGAATAAACTTTTGACCCATCGTCAAAACCCTTATTATAGGGCATAGTTCAACGGAAATTCATACAGACGACTTTGTTAATGATAATCGTTCGAGGTATCAGCCATCTCTTAAGTCTAACGTTTCCCCTAAATACGCCAGTGATCCTGGTTATCCCTCAGCCGAGTTTCTGCAGGATTTTCAGGACTTGCCATTGTCGGACGTTCAGACTGTTCTCTACACTAGCCCATCTGTTGATCAATTGACGGGTTTCCCTGACACGATGGGAGACGCACCTGATCCAGCACCCCCTGAGACGAAGGCGGGGATACCTGACTTGTCGAAGGCTGGCCGATTCACTGGCAAGGGATCAGCGGCAAGATGGATTTCCCGGTTGACGTGGGTGTTCAAGCGTGCAGGCGTTGACGTCACTCCATCAGATATGCTTCAGGCTATTGATATGCAGTGCGAAGATGATGCTGCTACATTTCTTGACAGCAGTCCTCTTGTTCGAGAGGCCCTGGACAAAGCTGAAACATGATAAGCCGACGACGAAGATCTCAAGACTGTTCAGCAGGCACTGACGGATCGTTTTCCGGCCACTCTGGTTGATAATTTGAGTGATCGACCCGTCTCCGACATGAACGAGCTTCAGCAGAAGGAAGACGAGGCTCTGGCAGCCTACTACTCGCGGGTTCAGAACCTTCTCTAGAGAATGGGTGCAAGAGACTTGCCTCGTGAGACTGGTACTCGCTCTGCTAGCACTTCAACAACGCAATTAACTCCCCTTGAGAGGAACATGCTGGAAACTCTCGCCAGCAGGTTTGTTAATGGTCTCCAAAACCAGGACTTGCATCGAGAGTCCATTGACAAGAACGCTCGAAACTGCAAGTCACTCTGGCAGGCTTACGACATTATTCGAAATTGTCAAACAATTATTAAAGAGAAAACGAACATCGCTAAGGCTCAGGCATCAAAGGCGATGCAGGAGATGTTGGAGAAGCTGGTCTCTGAACGAACTGGCCTTCCTGTTGATGATGCACTGAAGGCTCATTTTCCTTGGGCATTGAGTGCAAACATGGCAGAAGTAGACTCTGTTTTCCCTTCGTACGGTCAACTGTACGGCTATGGTATGCCTGGTGTTCCGTCAGCAATGTCTGCTATACCTGCGCAGCAGCCTCTCTGGACAGTTCAACTAAGTTCGCCGCCCCCCAGGTAAACACAGCTCCAACAGTGCCAGTCGCTACGAAATCGCAGGAAGCTCCTGGTCAAGGCCTGGGCCAGAACGCTGACAACCGTGGATCAACGGGAGCTCGTGGTGGACGTCCACCAGGAGTTGCAAGATTTGGTGGACTGAATTTGTACCAGCAACTGCCGCCGAGAGAGCAGTCGTCAAATGCTGTGGTAAACGGGACTAGATTGATTCAGCCTCTCGAGAGGGTGTGTATTCGGTGCGGTGAATTTGGGCACATTCAAAATGCCTGCGAAGCGCCAAAGGCCAAGTGGCTCCAGCAGTGGGAGCAGTCCTACCTAAAAGCCATCCTTTTTCCATCCCTCAACGCACAAAGGGCCACCCCAAATGCTGCGGGGAATCAGTCATCATCTTCTGGTGTGGGAGCCGTCAATGCGCAGTCGGCCCAGTTGTTAGCTCAGTTCTACTATGATCAGCGCCAGGGCAAGTGGAATGAGCAAAATGCGGCTGACGTTTTTGCATGTCAACGAGCCGCGCCAACGCCCACATCTAGATCCGCCGAAGACATTGCGGTCATTCCTGATGAGCCATTAGAGTCTCGAGCGTTGTCCATTGTTGTGGAGAAACTTGATGACAATGGCATGGAAGTTGGGATTGGAAAGCAACGATGACCTCATCAACGAGGTCTATGAGCTGGCGTCATATTTGGGTGCGGCTACGCTTATGCCAGCGTCGAAGATAAGGAGGGACGGCACACATGTTGTTCCTGTTGGTGCGGAGGATGATGACTTAAAGAAGAAGAAAAAGAAGGGTAGCCGACAGCTACAGGAGATCCATGGCCGTGATGAGGATGGTCTGTTCAATCTCAAGGCATTGGCGAAATCGATCACAGTCAGCATGAGTCTCATGGACCTGTTCCAGATTTCTCCTGAAGCATCGAAGCAGTTTCGGCATTTTTCAACTCGGAAGAACGCCAAGGACGAGAGGAAGGCTGCGAGGAAAATAGCTGCCTTGAAGAATTCCGGGCCATCTATTAAGGTATCAATCAATCCTGCTACTCCGAAAGCTCCCGCACCTGGGGACTCATCAACGAAAGGAGGTCCACGCTCATCATCGAAGAATGCATCGACGAAGAGTGTTCAGCTTGCTCCATTGCGGCAGTTGGAGCTCTCATCCTTCAACGCTCCTCTTGAGTATTGGCCTATTCGGGAGCCCAGAGAGTCTGGGAGTAGCTTTAAAGAGGATGAGTGGTCCCCCAAGGAGGTTGGCTGTACCTCGGGGAAAACCGCCTCGAGATGGTGTAATTGGTGGAGAGGAGATGAGAAGGAGCGTGGTGTTGATGCTCGCAGTCAACAGGCTGGAGAGGCGTTGAAGGCTACACGTGCCTATTGTCTTGATGCCGTTTTACGTTTTCAACGGGAGGATGAGATGTTAACGTGCACGTTGCCTCCAAAATCAACCCAGGCTGATCAAGGCAGTGACGTCAACTTGATCTCGAGCAAACTTGTTGATCAACTGGGAGTCAAGCGGAGAACTCTGATGGACTTGGGGGTCAGGGATGTCGGCCTCGTTATGGCTGATGGACGCCGGACGGTTGTTCGGGAATTTGTCCTGCTTGAATGTTGGCATTCAGGGTATGTGGAGATCCATTTGGGCCATTGTGAAACCAATGGACAACCCTGGTGATTGTCTTTTGCTACTCGGCATTCCCTGGCCTTGGGATGTTATGGCTCGGTTTGACATCCGCACCAGCTCGCTGACTATCGGCGACTCTGCCAGTGATGAACAGGAAACCGTTGTTCAAGGACCCCTTTTGGCCCCATTGAAACACCATCGACTGGTGCTGGGTCGTGCTGAACCTTTGTAGATCCCGTTGAGCACTCGCGGACTCTTAATGAGGAGGATGATGATGATACTTCGTCTGATGAAATTGACTCCGACGACGCATCCTCTGATTCGGAAAACTAGATGCCGCTCTTCGAACCGAGCATGTCGTTAAAAGGCTTGAACTCGAGGATGTCAATGGATTGACATCCTTGAACTAGACAATTGGAGGAATGGATGCCTTGGGTACGATCACTAATGATGATGAGGAGATCGCCTCTCCCATGTCAACCATGGCTGCTCTTGATTAGGTTTTCTATAATGCTCCATACCTCTCTGTAACATCACCTTCAAGCATGAAGTATCGTGCAGTGATGCAGATGCTGTCATCAACCCTGTCTGTTGATGATGTTGTCTGTGGGTCTCTTTCTGTTTCCATGGATGAGCCCAGTGGCGCCCCTGCTTTATCATCAACGCCTCCCTCTTCGTCATCAAAACCCCCACGCCCACCCCCCGGCGTCGCTTTTCCCACGAATCGGCGCGTTGAACGCTTGCCCATCGTCAAACCAAGTGAGTTATCAACCAAGGCTGCCCTGGGGTGGCTTGAGAATCAGAGGTGAACATTGGCCCCCTTGTTTCTGACGAGCTGAGAGAGCGCATTGCTCGAGGCCTGTACACCTATCGTGAACTTGAGGCCACGTCCATCCTCAACTTACCACCAACAGACCTCTATTAACATCACGTTCGAGTGAAAGCAGGAACTCAACCATGGAATCGATCGAAGCGTAAACAATGGACGGTTCCTCAGAAATACTGGCTTAACCGGCTTATACAGGAGGGAATTAATGCAGGCATGTACGAGTCAACGAAGATTGCCAACGGATATCTGTCTGACTGGTCAGCTCAGGCTGTCCTCGTTGAGAAAGACAGGGATGGGGCTAGGCCTGACCCCTGGGCAGAGCCACAATTAACGTTTAACTATGGAAAGGTTGACGAAGACGTTCCAAGAACTCATATCACTCTGTTGTCTGATGTACACAATCACTTATCTCATCCAGGTATAAGTTCTTTTTCGAAATTTGACCTCAAACATGGATATTGGGCTGTTGAGATACACCCTGATGATCGACACGTCTTTGTCTTTTACGTCCCTGGCTTTCCGCAGCTTCAGCCAAGAAGGATGCCTCAGGGATCGCAGACGGCGGGTTTCTCATTTACGGAACATGTAATGCACATTGCTCTCAGGACTATTCCTGCACCGCATCCGGAGCCATCTCTCCTTCGATCCGCTGATCCAAAATCCCTTCCTGGCTCTACATTTTATATTGACGATATTTTCGGTGCTCACAGGACCGTGGAAGAACAGTGGGAATGGATCATCAATCATCTTCTACCCGACTGTTGTGGGCTGGTCTTCGGCTTTCTTTCAAGATCTACATTGGCTTTGATTAGATTCTTGCGGTTGGCGTTATTCATCGTATCGGTGGACGACTGTTGATCAAGCCTGAGCGTGTTGAGAAGCTCCGAACATGGCCTGTTCCCACTGAGCAGTCTCATGTGAGATCCTTCCTAGGTGCGATAGGCCCTTGTCGTCGATGGATCAAGAACTGTGCGGAAATTTCCAGGCCGTTGACAAGGCTGACTGGTAACGTTGACTGGAAATGGGGGCCTGCTGAGTCCCTATCCTTCTCATTGCTCAAGAGTTTGTCGACAGCGGCGGTTGAGATGCATGGTTTTGCCTTTGATGTGCCCATTAACCTCTACTCAGACGCCTCAGGTCGAGGAGCTGGCTGTCTGATCAGTCAACGACAGGATGGTGTTGATGTTCCCATCGTTTATGACCGCTTTACGTCCACGATAACTCAGCAGAATTATGGCAGTTACAAGAGAGAGCTGTGTGCCATCGTCGAATTCTGCAGAAGATACGCCTTCATGTTCCAGGCTCATGAGACGTCAATTATTTACACTGATCACAAGCCACTGACGTGGTTTCTTGACTCACCCAACGTCTTTGGCATTTATGCGAGATGGGTGTCTGAACTGAGATCCTTGAACATCCGAATTGATTACATTGAGGGAGCCAGGAACAGGCGGCTGATGCTTTGTCAAGAACCGTTTTCCCAGGAGACACCTGTAATGATGTTGACCATCCGAAGGCATTTGGGTCTCCTGATCCTACTGATGAATGGGTATGGAACTTCTGGAAGCTCTGCCAGCAGGCGAGCGACAGGCCACCATTGATCGGCTCTTCAACAAGGCTCAGGGCTCGAATGCTATCAATGCCATGAGTGTCCAGGTGATTGACAGGGATTCCTGGATCTGGGACGATGGCCCAAATGGATACGAGGCTCTTCTGAGTGGTGTCACCTTTCACATCTTTTCCAACAAGGTGGATGATGATGCTTTAGGGGATGACGTGGAAGAGATGTCTGAGTATGCCCGTGATGAATGGTATTCGGACGTTTATTCCATTCTGAAGGGCGGAGGAGTTGTTGATCACCTTGATCGACCCCGGAAACGTGTTCTACTGGAAAAGGCTCGACACTTCCGGCTCTCCAATGGCATACTTCAGCATCACTACAGAGGAATTTGGAGGAAGTGCTTGTGTCGCCATGAAGTCGCCAAGGCTATTCAACAATCTCATGATAAGTCTAGACACTTTTCAAGAGCCACCACCTTAAGGAAGCTTAATCTAGCTGTGTATTGGCCGGGAATGGTAAAGGATATTGCTGATTACATTGATGGATGTTTACCTTGCGCGTATCATGGCCCGGCGAGGCCAAGAATCCCTCCTCAGCCCATCACTGTGCATGCCCCAATGCAGCTGTTAGCTGCTGATTTCCTTGGCCCTTTTCCGTCATCGCCTTCCAATATGAAGTATCTACTGGCTATTGTTTGTTATTTCAACAGATATAGATGGGCAATTCCCACCCAAAGTACTGATCAGACTGACACTCTCAGGGGATTCGATTTATAGATCTCGAATATGGGAACAAGGCCGTTGGCCTTCTACCTTGATCTTGGCTCATCCTTCATTGCCAAGGGCACTACTAATCATCTACGCTCAAAAGGAATTACCGTTATTAACTTCCCGTTAGTCTCTCACCGAAGTACTGGCCTCGTCGAGGTTTTCAATCGAATTTTCCAGGCTGTATTGAGGAAAACTGTCAACCCTTATCCGTTAAATGCACAGCCGGTGCCCGTTGACTGGGCGTCGAGTGTGTCTGAGGTTATGGCGAGCGTCAATGCGAGGTACATTAAAGGCCTTAGGTTTTCGCCGTTTGAAATCCTATATGGCCATCTGCCTATCGGTACATTTGAACAAGAATACCCTCCAGTAAGGGTTAGAGAATTATTGATAGAAATGAAATCTCCGTCATTTACCCCCCTTCAGATGATGAGCTACCCAATCTTATTGTTAGCCACTTGGCCAGACTTCAGCACTGTCGAGAGTACGTTTTCTAAGACATGGAAAGCAGGCGTTTATCACGAGTTGATGTACAATCTTCAAGGATTCCTCGAGTTGCTCCGAATGACCAGGTGATGCTATGCCAAGAGGGGAAGCCGCAAAAACTGAGAGAAAAATGGACTGGGCCATTTATCGTTGGGAGGAGAACTGGTCGCCCATCATTCCAACTATTGTTCCTGAACGGCTACCCAGCAAGACTACATCATCAAAGTCAATTAAGCGTTTAGGTTTTCACCCATAGATGTTCGCGCATTGATGATCAAGAGGTGAGGTTATCATTTTCGGAATCAGTGATCCTTGACGATTCCACTAATGAGATTTTTGCACTGATATCTTCTACTCTCAACGTCTTCATTTTTCCTTTTCGGTTCAGTTGTTTCCATTTCCATCACTCAAGCATTACATTGAAGGCTTTCCCACTTCTGGTTGCATGATCAATCAATTAGTTGCTATTTCTCTGTCATCCTTATCCACACTCATTATTCCCTTGACGTTGATCGGTCTGGCCGACGAGATTGAAAAATGGCTACCTCAGGTTGTGTCGTTTTCACTCAACGTAAGGTTAGTCACGTTGGTAATTTCACTGGACACAATTGGGGAGAATATGATGTCAACCCATCCGAAGATCAGTACAAATCCCATTGTGCTGATGTGGCACACAACCAGGTGGTACAAAGCTACATTGACTGCGGAACACTCCAGAAAACGCCCTAGAGTCCCGATGAGCAACTTCCTCAACGATGATCACCAGCAAACCGCGCCCCTTGCCGCGGGAAAAGCGTTTTGGTTAAAGGTTGCTGAGCTAGGCCAGATTCGTCCATGGTTCAATGTTCAGCGAGTCGTTGATGCCCTCAGAAACATCTCCTCTCGCTCTCAGGTGTCTACTGTCAGCCTCTACAAGACCGTGAAGGGGGAATTGACTTTGATTTACACATGTGGAAGACATGGAGCCTGGGACCCTGCTAAAGTGAAAATTAACGTGTCAGAACTACCAACTGATGACAGCCTGGAAGCCCTCCGAACCAACGGTGATGCGAAGGCTGGTTTCGGAAGCATGCCGCTGACTATTCATGAGCTCCTATAAGGAACTGGGTTGATATGGCTAGTACAGCCACCTGAACATCAACGAATCCCGGAGTTCTGAGTGCGCATACTCGGGGATTCGTTGCCCTCGCATACCACTCGATCACCATGGCCAACAATTGCTGGAACAGCTGGCGCAGCGTCAGCTAACCTATCATCAACCGTATCGTCGTCAAACGCAAAGGCATCGTCGCCAACCGTGGATACGCCGTCATCGACCGTGGATACATCGTCATCGATCGCGAATGCGTCATCGTCGAAAGCGGATGCACCATCTCGAACGGCACCAGCGGTAGACAGCTCATCAACAACTGATACTAATTCGTCGGCACTGAGTCAGTCGTGGGAGGACACCTGTAATGACAGCTTCAATAAACAAGACAAGGCAATTGGCGACATGCAGCGAGACGTTAGCGGTTTGAAAACGATGGTAGGCCAGATGGTAACTGTCGTACGAGGCCTCACCCAGCCCGCTACTTCTCAACAGGGATTTATGTCTTCATATAGGGGATCAATGGCGTATCCTACGCTTCCGCCAGCTCATTAACCATCATTCCAGCCGGGATCGTACCCCACGTCTCCGCTAGCTCAGCCAGTCTGGCCACCTCTTGGACAGCCGTTTTCGTCACAGACACCGCTTGGCAACCAGCAGCCTCAGCCCTTTTCGTCGCAAGTTCCGTCCGGTAGTCAGCAGCAACAGCTGTTTTCGTCGTCTGGCAGCCAGCAGCAACCACATCAACGATCCCCTTAACCTAGCGAGTTAGCCCATCCCTTTCATCACAAATAACCATCGTTATCTCTACGCTGTTGAGCAAGAAGTGAGATACGCCTATGTGAACGGTTGGCTGGAGTCTGAAGAGGACCTGGAAGGAAGATGATCGTTTATAGGGAGGGTTTGATGGATTCTCTATGACCATTAATGGATGATGAAGGCATTGGTAATGAGGAAGGAAATTAGGCTTGGTTCGGTGATTTTTATGATCGTTGATGAATTGATATGGAGGAGGTGTTCAGAGGGCTTGCAATTACGCGTTAACGTGTCAACAGGAGTTATGGAGTTGATATTCATTTTTGCTGATTATCATTAACGGCGGGGTTGCCGTTTTGTTCGCCTTTCTAGTCCCAACCGGAGGTTTTTTTACGCTACGGACGAACTGGAAAATACCCCCCTGTAATTGATAAGGTAATTGATAAGAAACTGATAAGTAATTGATAAGCGTTCTCCTCCGGCGATTGGCTAAACCGCGCTCTTAGTCTCGCGCTAGTTATGCGCTAAGCCTTAAATCATTGCTGATTGGGTGCATCGAAAAGCCTTCTCCACTTCGTAAGGAACACGAAAATTCTTAGCATTCAGTAAATCTCCTGTATTTAGCTTCAAATTCAACGTCAGTCTTATTGATCAATCATCCTTCTTTTCCCTACTTTCTCGTGCCTGAGGCACTGTGATTCGTTATGGACGACTTTCACAGGCATCATGAACGCCGAAGCGCGTTGCCGATCGTGCTAGAAATGCCATAGAGAGCAGGATATTAATCAATTCATCTCTCGACGCAGCAATAATCGCGAGGTGGCTACTTGCTTATCCTGTCGCACCTATACGCAGCAGCAGGTACGTTGTTTACCGTACTTATAAAGATATGATATAGGTAAAGTAACCTTTATGCAGGAAAATGCCAGGGCAGCCTTTCATAGCGCCATACAGGCTGCTGCTAGCACTGATGCCACACCTTATCCTGCTGTAAACCAAGCACCTTTTGTGCCTCTTCAGCCGCGCCGTAATCTCACGCATACGGCACTATCAGAGATGTATCATCAAGGTGGTCGTGTTGCGACGGATACGGCACAGCTTGCGGGAGCCCGCCAGGAGCGGGCTATTATCCAACGTCAACATCGAGTTGAACGACGTGATGGCGAAGATCCGTCTCAAACCCCTAACCTAGAAGAATTAGTCCAGAGGCAACCTGGAAACGACGAGCAGCAAAGCAATGATAAGGTTACATCTTCCCCTAGGACACCGCCAGATAGGACTTGAGGCCGACCTCGAATCTATTCCCCATTGAGCGATCGAAGAAGACGTGGTTCTGGCCGTGCCATTGGGCGACCTGCCGTTCATTCACCACCGCAATTACAAGACCCCCGCTCTCCTAGACGTCGAGGACGACCTCAACTGAATCCAGTTTCTCCTCGTTCTCCTACTCAACGGCCTCGCGGTCGTCCTCGTGGTCGTCCTCGTGGTGGCGGCCGTCCTCGTGATAATTCTCGTGGGCGTCCTCGCGGGCGTCCTCGTAGCACTTCTCGATTTAGTGGATACAACCAATCTCGAACTCGAATAGATCCGGCCCCGTTTAATGAACAGCCCCTCCAATTCACCGGAGATGATCAGGAGTGCCCCTTATCGGAAAAGGATTTAACGTTGAAGAGGAAGTTTGACGAAGCATTGGCAGCAGAGAAGATGGAGCATTGTCCGCGTTGCAAGGAAACGTGGTTCGATATAGAGTTAAAGGATGATGGTGTTTGTAAGAAATGTCATAACAAGGACGACAAAAAGCAACAAGATGAGCCTTTCTTCTATTCTGGGGGTAATATGCTCAACTTTGGTGATGTTTCTGCCGACTTACCACAGTTGGAGCCTATTGAGGAGCTTATTATTGCTCGAGTCCACGTTAGCGTTAACGTTTTTACTGTGCGTTCAACGTTTAGCAAGTTATCGTACTGATCACTACTAACTATTGGGTATTTAGGTCAGGGGACAACAGTACAAGTATCACGGCCACATCGTACATTTCCTACGAGATGTCGGAAAGGTATATATCGAGTTGCCCCTCTTGCCTCAGGACCTAGATATCATCATCCTCCGCCCTCCGGGGACACAACGAACGGAGCAAATGGACCGTCAGTTTCGTCGCCGGTTTCGTATCAGGAGACGAGCAGTAGAGATCTGGTTAAAATATCTAGCAGATAACCACCCTGGCTATCAAGACTTTCAATGGAATAACGACAACCTAGCCCGACTGCCAGAAGATGCATCCGTGTTTGATGATCTAACCATACATGAGGTTCAGGATATTGGCGGTATACCCGCCGATGCTGGCCCTGTCGAGGAAGAGGAAGTAGAAGATGCCGAAAATTACGATGAGGCCGCTATCCCTAACCTGCTTATGAACCAGTCAGAGATTGGGCGGCTACGAGGTCATCTTGAAGCTGACGCAGATGCTCCTGGCCCAGAGGAGCATCTGCCGCTGCGTCACCATGATCCTCGGGAGGCCCACCAGCTTCGCATGCCGTCTATAAGGGCAACCCCTCTAGATGAGTTTAACCAAAGCCACGCTTTGCTGTCTCTCGCGTGCCCGACTCTTTTCCCACAGGGTAAGGCTGACTTCGTAGAGCCTCGTCAACGAGCCATCACCTATCAAAGCTATATCGAACACGCGATGAAGTGGTGTGACGGACGCTTCGCCCGTCATCATAGCTTCCGTTACATTGCCCTTAACACCCTTATGAGACAACAGGCTAGGTCACAAAGCAAATATTTCGTGCAGAAGCAGCGTTCGCCTATTACGAAAGATGGTCTTAGGGAAGCATTGGAAGACACGGATAAACCGGAAGCGCAGGCCCTGCTTAACAGAATCTCGCGGCACGCCGGCGCTCTCAAAGGGACACGCCCTTTTTGGTATCGCCGGCGCAGGGAGTTGGAGGCTTTTGCCTATTGTCTCGGCTCGCCGTCCGTCTTTATTACTCTAAGCCCGGCCGACCTCCATTGGTGGAGTTTGTATCAGCATATGCCCGAGTTTGATCGATGGAAGACCTTGGAAGAGCCCGCTCGGATGGCTTTATCCCACAGGCTCTTGAAGCAGAACCCCCATATCGCGGCCTAGCATTTCCATTCGAGATTTGAGCTATTTCGCAACATAGTCCTACATGAGAAGTACGGTGTAAATGACTACTGGGATCGATACGAGTGGCAGGATCGCGGTAGCCCTCACAATCACGGCTTGATGTGGTTTGAGAACAGTCCTGTTCCCGATATGGAATCCGAAGAGACACGAGCTGAATTTGCTAGGCTGTGGGGGTATCACATCTCAGCCGTTAACCCTCGGCCAGAAACGATTGGTCGAGGAGGCGGAGGGAATCCTTTGAGCGTCAACCCCTTGGAGACTGAGGTCACTTGGGAGTGGCTCAATAGCGTCGCCAATCGCTGCCAACGCCATCATTGCTCATCGAGGTATTGTTTAAGGGTGAACAAGAAGAAGCAAGAAGAAGCCGAGGCGAAAGGCGAACCCCCTCCCGACCCTGAATGCCGCTTCTACTTCCCGCGTGATCTTCGTGATGAGCCTGCTATGGTAGTAAAGGAAGGCAGAAGGTGGTTCACGTTTGAGGCGGAGAGGAACGATACCTTCTTAAACCAATTCAACCGTACAGTATCGTTGTGCTGGCTTGCGAATATTGATATCTCGCCCTGCACTTCCGTAGAGGCTGTTATCAATTATGCTGCAAAATATTGTAGTAAAGGCGAGACTCCGTCATCAACTTATGCGCAGATTGCGAAGAGCATACTTCCTCATGTCTCAGATGGAAACCCTATGCTCTCGTTTGTGTCTAAGTTGATGAACAAGTTAATTGGCGAGAGAGACTATTCCGCCCAGGAGATTTGCCATTTATTATTAGGCCTTCCGCTGCAAGAAGATAGCCGCGTGATTCGCAGCGTAGACTGCCGCCCCCCTGACCAGCATACTCGATCTCTTAACGTTGCACAAGATGGGGAGCTGGAAGAGTCGAATACGTCGTACGAGAAGTACCTATCTCGGCCGAACCAGATGGAGGATGTATCTTATTTTGAGTTCTTGGAAATGTGGAACTCCACCTCTAGCAAACCAGATCGTTGGGAGGTGTGGAAATTCCCCGCAAGGCCTCGCGTTCTACTGTACTTCCCTCGTTACAAGCCGAGACGTACCCATCCGCAGTACCCTGAGTTTTGTCGGGTAAAGCTTATGTTGAACCATCCACATCGAAATTACAATGAATTGTTATGGGTTGGAGGGGAGCAGTTCCATACATACAAAGCTGCCTTCGAGCATTGTTTGCATGTGCATGAATCCCAACACCCGGATGGCATGGTAGATGATGAGGAACCTGAGCAGGAGGAGGACGAGTTCGAACGTCAAAGCCAGTCTATAGAGGATATCGACTTGGAAGATTGGCACGAGATCGCACGATTAGTACCGGAGATGGAGGCCCAGCAGGAGCCTGCCCTCCTCCTGGGCCGTCGCGACATTGATATCAACTACGACTGGACTCAACATATTGGTCGTTACCAGCATGAACTGTTTGCGTCCGGCAATTACTAGCAAAAATTGCGCTCCCTGATCGCAACGGCGAATCCTTTGGTGGAATGAGCCTCATTCTCATTGGTGACTTCTTCCAGCTTCCCCCAGTGCTGAATAAACCGCTATACTCGACTACCGTTAACGCCAACTTAAAGCAAGACGAGATCCTTGGCCGGAACGCATATAGGTCTTTCAACCATTCCGTATATCTGCTTACCATCCAGCGGCAGGCCGGTGACGAGCAAGCCCTATCCGAGCTGCGACAGTTGAAGGTTTCGGTAGCGTCATGGGAGCTGCTCACTTCTAGATGTGCAGTGAAGCTCTCCAGGGATGAGGTTGACAGCTTCCGCGATGCGGCGCGCATCTACCCGCGAAAGGCGCAGGTGAACGAGTTCAATCAAACGCATATGGAGTCCCTAAACCGTGCTGTCGTCCTCGTCGAGTCGAAAAATGATGGGACTGGCGCGGCTAGGGTAGAGTCTCAGCAGGCCGGAAACCTCTCTAAGTCTTTCCCTGTCTGCATCGGCTGCAGGGTTATGCTAACGCGTAACATATGGAGTACCGTGGGCCTCGTGAATGGCGCCCAGGGTGTTGTTTACGATATCGTTTGGAATGAAGGTTCTAACGTTTTGAACAGCCCTCCCCAAATCATCATGGTCGCTTGGGATAGCTATAGCGGCCCGCCATTTCTTCTGCCTTCTGGTGAGGAGCTACGAGACTCGCGCGGCAAGCTTGTGGTCCCCGTTGAGCGTGTGCGTCAAGACTTCACGATCAACCACAATACATGTTCTAGGGAGCAATTCCCGTTAGTTGTTTCTTACGCGATTACGGTGCATAAATCACAAGGCATGACGCTCGACAAGGTCGTATGCGATATTTCGAGTGCAGAGTTCGCATCTGGGCTCTCTTACGTGGCTGTTTCCCGCGTATCTACTCTTGGGGGTCTATTATTTGATGCTCCTTTTGATCGCACTCGAGTCTTCCAGGAGAATCCCCCGCGCTCTATGCAAATAAAGATCGCAGATTGGGAAAGCCGTAAGCTTCAAGCCTTAAGCGAGCCGTTGTATAGACCGTTAGATTCAGACTCTGATGAGGACTATGATAGTATAGACTTAGATGATTAATTAATTAATAAACCGAATGTTTGATATTGGTTGATTATGTAATAATCTCATATCTTTATTTGATTGGTCTCGTATTTAAGTTAATCCGTATTCGTTACGTAGTGACGTATTATTTAGCATCTAATAGTAACGTCAACCCTAATCTCTTACAATTTCAATTAGATGGTGGCAGGTACGCCAAATAGAAAGTGCGACGCACTGTGAGGAGTATATCTACCCGAAACGCTTCGACAGAGCTTAGATTAGGGAACCCTTTCTAATACAACATCACTTATCCACGTTTTCTCAATTAAAACCTAATATTTTGATATTTTGGTTACGCGTATTGCAGCCTCTCCTGATACTAATTAAATATGGATTTCAAAGCACCATTCGCAGCGACAGTAGAGCCTCTCGTGCCTCATCATTCGGGTCGCGCCGCGCATTACAAAGATGTGCCTGTTATCCCCTTCTTTCATCCTTCCTATTCTCATAAACAGAAGCCGTTATTGCAGTTCCTTGCTCTGGATAACGATGGCATTGATTACGACTTCGCGTATTATTCCTGCTGCCTCTTAATCCAAAACGCCTGGACTAGAGCGGAAGCTGCTCGCCCTTACTTCTCGCTGCTTCGCACAACTGAGGCCACGTCTAATCGTATCGGCCGGCCAGCTAATGGTATTCTGCCTGTCGGTGATTATTACTTCCATGATCCTACCTTTAGTCTTGATAGTAAATGATTCCTGATCCTTTTTCACATTGGCATTCCTAACTATGTTATATAGCCCCATACCCTATTACCCCAAACTTTGCTCATTGGGAGTTCCCGCACGGAAACCTGCCGCCAATATGGCGTAATCTCGATATTGCCGCGGTGCCCGCGTTAACAGCTCAAAGCTTATTCGTCCCAAACCGTCAATCGATTGTTACCCGTGACGAGTGCTGCCGCTTGACGCTGGCTGTTACGGGGGTAGAAAAGGCACATTTCATTCCTTCGTCCGAGGAATCTTGGTTTGACGAGAACCGTATGGAACGATATGTTTGGATGCGGGATACTTCGTTTGGGATAGACGATTTCGGCAATCTCTCCCTCCTTCGCGTTGACGTACATAGGACGTTTGATGCTAAGTTATTTGTGATCGTACCTAAGTTACGTGATGGTCGGTACGAGTTGGTCACGCATGTGCTCCACTCACCCACGCCGGCGCTTCATGAACTGGAAGGTATGTATCATAACCGCTTGCTGCATCAGCTATATGGCGTCGCTCCCGAATACCTGTTCGCCCGCTTTGCTTGGTCCATCTTGGAGAGTTCAACAGTGAAGATATTCTCTACCCCGAATCCGGACCCGATCGCCATACGTGTTCGTGAGGACAAGCGAAATCAGCAGTCTATCGGCTCTAGGATTATGTACGTGACTGCGCAAGATCAAATCCCCCCTTCGTCCACCGTTCCCCCCCCTCCCCCTTCCAACAAAAAACGTTCTCGGTCGGGTCAGAAGAAGCCTGCCAATGATGACGAGGATGACGACCTCGACGACCTCGATAGCGATTCGGAGTTCGAGTATTTCAGCCGTCAGCCTAAGAAGACTAGGTTACGTGATGATAGCGACTCCGGCGTTGATTCTGAACTGGAGCAATTTAGCCGTCCGCGCTATTGGCCCAGAAGAGGTCGCTCTCCTGCGAGGCCTAAGTCACCTCCTCTGCCTCCTTCTATGACCAGCTCTTTGACGACTCTTCCGGATAGTACTCGGAGTGACAGCAGCACGGGAAGCAAGATCGACGCAGCCGTCGATCCGAAAGTCTCTGGGCACAATACCGAGACTAATCAGGTCGTTCCTATTAAGCGTTTAGATTGAGGTATAGTCTTTGTTACTATAGGCATGTTTACTTATTGGCTTGGGTTGGCTTAGGTTAGATACCTTGGGTCGGATATGTTGGCTTAGGTTTTTGGGTTGGCTTTGGCGTTTCGGATAAGGCAGTGCTTAGGTATTACTCTTTTGTTAATATACTAATGTATGATTAGTACTATTGTGATTATATTGTGGTGTTATGTGTTTAGCTTAGTCTTTATCCTGTAGTTGTAGGTGCACTTGCATCTATTAGGGCTGATGAATATATCACCATGTCGTATTAAAGCCTTTTTGTCCACGGACTCTACCTCCGGTTGGGATATTACCTTTTTTTGTTTACCTATCCTACTTATCCAACATTGCTTTCAAAGTCCCTGGCTACTAATAACGCCCACAAGTCGCGTTAACCTAGCCTTCCGCGAGGAAAAATTTTTGAGACCCTTTTTTTTAAATTTGCTCCCCCGCAGAATGTAGGTCTATGATCATAACCTCGCCAGGCCACATCCCGTAGCTTGCGAAGGGCTATGGGGGTTGGTGAGGTTATGATCATAGGCCGAAATTCGTAGGGCCGTCAGCAAATTTAAAAAAAAAAGGTCTCAAAAATTTTAGATACCGGTATGCACTGAACATATATAATTATATTTAAAAATAACGAAAATTCTATGCCTAAAACTAAACTTCTACCATTTAAATTGGTTAAGTTATTCATTATAAAAGTTAAACGTTTTGTATAGGACCTCTTGTGTCTTGAACGCGCTGCTGATGATTCCTTGCTAACCTCAACAGGTCAACTTTGCAGAGGTTGCCAAAGAGTGTGAGATCATCTCCAAGGGTGCGGCGTAAGTATCTTTTTGTTTTTTACTTACATATTTCTTCCTTCCCTCAATTAAACCTACCCTTAATTTATCGGCCAAAGAATGATTTTCAAGCTAACCGCCTTCCTATCTTCCAGTGCCAAACGATACCAGCGTCTCATAAAGGCTCACGGTATCACGACCTCCGGCGGAGTCAAGAAGGAATCCAAGAATAGCAAGGAGGGCGTCAAACGCACTCCCAACAAGAAGCGCAAGCTCGCTGCTGTTAACGAGGACGCCAGCGATGTCAACGAACCCGTCAAGACCGAAGTTAAAGGTGAAGTCAAAACCGAAGATTCGATCGCCGTGAAAGCGGAGCAGGAAAATGCTGGTGGTGCTGCTGGTGGCGCTGCTGGTGGCGCTGCTGCTGCTGTTCCTAGTGCCATGCCCATGAATGAGTTAGCATCTCCGGCAGCTACAGCCGCTACGGCTCAATCTAGCACACCGCTTTCTACCAATACCCAGAATAATAAAGACGATAATAAAGTCTTAGTTATTAGTGCTATAAAGAAGCGCGATAATGGCTACGCTATAGTTTATAGCGGTAATAACCACTATTATTTACATTCGCACTTACATTTATTTACTTTAATTATTTCGAGAATTTATTTTTTTAATTATATTATTAATATTAACTTTTTTTAATAAATAATAACGATAAAAATAACCTCGTATAATTTCTTTTTTTATAATTTTTTTAACGCTTAAATATACTTTTATAATATATATAATTACCTTTAATAAATATTAACTTTTTTATATTTTTTAAAAATAATATAATTATATTATTTACGTTTTTTATTATTTAATAAGTTTTTAATAAATTATATTTAAATTTTTTTTAATTAAGTTAATAAAATATTAATAATAAATATAATATAATTTAAAATATAAAAGTTAAAAATATATATTAAAATAAATTATAATTACTTTTTATAATTATATCGGAAATTTTTTAAATAAAATATTCGTATTATTAATTTTTTTTCTTTAAATTTTATAATACGTTAATAAGTAAATTATTATTTAAAAATTAAAGTTATTATTATAACTCGTTATAAACTTTATTAATTTTATTATATAATATTTTTAATTTATTTATTATGCCGTTATAAATTCGTAATTACTTTATAAAGTTATATATATATTAAGTTTAAAAAAAATAACTTTTATAAAATTATTAAAACTTTAATAAAATTTATTTACTTAAATATAATACGTTTATAATACTTAACGTATAATATATTTTAAGTACGTAAAGGTAACGCTTTAACTTTTATATTATTTATAATAGCTTATTTATATATTTATATTAAAACGAAAAAAAATTCGTAAGCATTAATATTAATATAATAAAAAATTACTTAATTACGCATTACTTATATACTTTTTCCTTTATAAATTAATACTTAAGTATTTATAAGCTTTATATAAATAATTAAAATATTTTTTTTAAATTTAATTTTATTTAATTAAATATTAAAATATAAAAAATTTAAAAAAATAAAAATTATTAATAAATTTATATTAATTATATATTAAAATATTAAATATAAAAATAAAAATAAATATAAAAATATATAATTTTTTATTATAATTATAATTATATAATTAATTATTTAATATTAAAGTTTAAAAGTTTTTATATTTTTATATTTTAAATAATT
>JAMAKT010000109.1:0-99524 GCA_023628415.1 Hypoxylon sp. PDH2405 | reverse complement strand
TATATTAATTTTAATAATAAATATAATTCCCTTTAAATTTTCTTTAATTTTTAATTTTTTAAAAAAATAAAAAAAAAATATTTTTAACGAAAAATTATTTTTTTTAAAGAATTATTTTAATTTTTAAAAAATTATTCTTTTTTAAAAAATTATTTTTATTTTTAAAGAATTATTTTTATTTTTAAAGAATTATTCTTTAAAATATTAAAAATATTTAAAAAATAATTCTTTAAAAAATAATTTTTATTAAAATTACGATTTATTAAATTAATTAAATAAGTAAATAATTTATACGAAATGTTTATTTTATACATTAAGATTTTTCGTTTATATTTAAATCTTTTTTTTATATACTTATATTAATAAATACGATATTATTTTTTCTATATATAATTAATTAACTTAATTTTTTTATTAAATAAATTAATAAACTTTATTTATTTAATAATTTTTAAATAAAAAATTATTCTTTAAAATATTAAAAATATTTAAAGAATAATTTTAAAAAAAATAATTTTTAAATAAAAAATTATTTTATAAGTTTTTTTAACATTTTTAAAATAATTTTTTTTTAAAAATAATTCTTTATAAAATATATTTTTTTTAAAATACCTTTTCATTAAATTTAAATGAAAAAATATTTTAAATAGTAAAAATTATTCTTTATATAAAAATGATTTCATATTTAAAATTATTCTTAAATATTATATTTTCCCGCTACGATATAAACTTTAGATAATTATATGGATTTGGTATCGTCCGATAATGTTGGGAATTATGCGACATCGTCTCATGTGTTAAAGCAGTCAATACTCTCTTATCGCATACCGAATAGTGTAGTCTCACCAGGTTAGAAGCTTTCGTCATTTTGGCCAAGGGATGTTTCCTCATCGGCTTCAAGTGTCAATCCGCAACCTTTAAAAGCTCTCTCAATATGAATGTCTCACGATCTGGAATGCTATACTATAGTTCCCCGCGTCACATAATGTAACACCTCTGTTACGCCGACATCAGGCCGATAGGGTATAAGTAGATTCCTATCTCGTAAGTCTCATTTTGTAGCACAACCAGAAAAGAAACTTTGAACTCTGGCGCAAGGACGAGAATAACAGCACGTGCGTTGACATACTTCTCTCAGGACGCGATCATGTGGTAGACATTGTTCGTCCGATATGAGCGAGAGAGCATTTCATTCGACTTATTTATCCGGCTGCTTTCAAGTTACTAAGCACCTGTCACCCAAATTACTACGCATAACCATTATCTCCTTACTAAACAGAACAGACCTTTTTATCTGGTTGGCCCATCGTGTA
This sequence comes from Hypoxylon sp. PDH2405, assembly GCA_023628415.1. NCBI lineage: Eukaryota > Fungi > Ascomycota > Sordariomycetes > Xylariales > Hypoxylaceae > Hypoxylon > Hypoxylon sp. PDH2405. Next base: position 98,211 of record JAMAKT010000109.1, on the reverse strand, counting down.
CACCGTAACGTTACCAGGTTCGAAATTCGGAACGAAGCGAGATGAGTATAGCCGAAGTCTTGTGACGGAACAATACAGGGAGAGTTTGAAATAGAAGTTCTGTAGCATATAAACATCCATGGAATGCAGTACCAATGGCGCGTAGAGTGCTCAGCTCGTTCGGGACCGTGGAACTATCCGTAAGGGATGGGCAGTGGTCTGGAAATGTTTAAGGTAGATGTTTGAGACAAACCTCTATTTTGCGCGAACTGTGATTTGATCGGAAGAGACAATGGGCCAAGAAGCATCAAAGCCACGGCCTGGAACCAAATTGCAGGTTATAGGAGCCGGTCTACCTCGAACAGGCACCGCATCGTTCAGCAAAGCCCTCGAAATCCTCCTTCAAGGCCCCGTCTACCATGGAGGAACGCAGAATTGTAAGGGATCGAGTGTTAACTTGAAGAACTGGATATCCATCTTGGAACATACGCCGATCCGCTCGCCCGAGGACGAAGAGTTCGTCCTAGATCGTATCTCGAAACTCACGGATGGATATGTGGCGATTACGAGTGCGCCTGGGCATTGTTTCGTTCCCGAACTTATGCGAATATATCCAGACGCAAAAGTCATCTGCACCGTTCGGAATCCAGAGGCATGGGACAAGTCGATTGACGCCATCGCCACGGCCAGCTTGCAGTGGTATCTACGATTCATCCTTTTCCCATTGTCGCCCATGAGGTACTTCCCTCTTTACCTGGATACTCTTGCTGCTGGAAGATGGGCTGAGATATACCATACGTCGGGTAAGCCGAGTATGCATGTCGGTACAGAAGTTTGGGAGCGACATATCCAGCATTTGAAGGATGTTGTACCGCCTGACAAATTAGTGTTCTTTGACGTTCGGGATGGATGGGGTCATTTGTGCAAGACGCTGGGCTGCGATGTCCCCAAGGGCATCGACTTTCCTCAGGTTAACGAACGAGCCGCGATGGAGTCCTTTGCGAAGGAGCAGGTGAAGCGAGGCCTAATACGATGGGCCATGATTTTCATCCTTATTGTAGTGAATATCATAATTTGGCAATCCTGGCTTGGATAAATCGTCTGGTTCTGGGCTTGTTGCGATCATAAAGAATTTTGCTTTTCGAGCTGAATAAAGCTTGCAATTACAAAGTTAGGCAAATCTCTCCAAGTTGCCTTTTAAACAGGAGTCGCGTGATTAGAGTTCATTATCGTCATTGTGTAACAAGGGATCATGCGATACAGAGTATCGATAAGACAGCTAGCTCAGCTGTACGTCTTCGTCATTCTTTCCAATTTGAGACCCCTGGTGAGGGGTAGAGAGGTGTGCTGTACATACGATGTACCGAGGACTGAAGTGGAAGAGGATTCGTCAATTCTGCTCCCTCTAGCTTCAATGTTCAGCAACGCGTAAGATCAGCGGTTGCACAGCTTAGATAGGTAGCTACGATGAACCACAGCTTCCTCACAAAGTCAACACTGCGATAGGCAGTTGGAACATTTGCTGTCTTTCGCATAATAGTACCTGCCCTACCATGTATAAAAATTTTAGAAGGGAAAGTGGAAGCTTTGCATTAGTGCCCTCCGCAAAGGAAGGCGATTGATAAAATGTATTGTATAGGCGTGTACATTGGTACGAGGTAAAGCCTTTTTTTAGTCAACGTACCCAGTGGAGCGCCATCGCTGTGGCACCTAAGGGTTCTAGAAAACTGTTCCCTAGCACAAATGCCCACATTTTGTAGGATCCGAATACCCAGCTGACAATAAAAAGGTCATTGGACTTGTTATTGGACTTTTAGGCGGCGCTTCAATGTTAAAAAAAGTTGGCATCGTCGGGCCAACCTTCCGAGTCGGAGTCTTGGTGATGGGAAGCGCATACAAGAAAATCCGTCCTACTATGCGAATGACCAGGATGGGAGCTCTCTTATTGCTGCCAGTTGCATTGACAAAAGAAGAGATTGGGTAGCTACGGCACCCATGTCCTTGTTGTAGGGTACCCAACCAGGGGAATCCGGCTTCGTCTGGAATGAAATGTGTCAAAAGCCACACCCGGAATCAAAGAAAATATGGCAGCGGTGGGAGGTGCTAGTATCTGATCATATCTGATGTCATCACGCTGATGCGCTTGAATACGGCTCCTCCTTTGCCATTCCGCCGACAGGTACGACTAAACAGCCCTCGTTCTCTGCTTGGCCGAAGGGTCTTGAGTGGAACAGTGGAACAGGGCATGCATGTGAGAGGGAGCTCTGATAATGAAACGAGCCCGCTCTTACTACCCGACAGAGTCTTTTAAGCCCCGCCATTCCTCTAGCCTCCACTTGCTTCCCACCTATCGTATTGCCTCCGCAAGCTCTGGCACAACCAATGTGAGAGCTCTTAACTCTCAACTGCCCTGTTGACAGTGGCACAGTGGGTTCAAGTCAGTGCGTCCACCTTACCCACCTGCAGAACCCCTCGCCCCCTCGAGCTTTCCTTGCTGCTACTGCAAGCAAGTGGCTCTATTCGTGCTCTACGATGAGGTGCAAGGTTACATCAAATCCATCTTTATCACTCAAGGATCGAATGCCTGCTAACTGCTGCAATTATTGTGTGCTTAGAGGCATGAAGAAAAAAAGACAAAAAATCCTCGGCCGCTCTTAGCTTGCTTTATCGAAGCTATGTACAAGGGAAGCTTGCATCGTCAGATTTCCAAGCAGCCAGATTCGGGAGCTCTGACGACGCTCATAACTCAAAAAGGCACACTACCGGAGCCGCTCATGTCGTCGGCCTTTCTCTTTTATTATTTTTGTTATTGTTTTCTCTTTACTTCCGCCCATCACAAGAGACCCCCCACCCTCAATTTTTCAAATAACCAGCCCGTCCTAGCCGATCCTTGATCGAGTCAGAAAGGAAGCTGGCCGGTCGTTAAATCAGAGGTAAGTGAGTGGACAAAATGGAACCAATGGGACGGCACCCTTTCCCCTTTGTCTCCCTCGATTCGACTTGTACAAGCCTGTAGTTGTTGTAAGGTGTGAGGTACCGTCTTTCATTACATATATGTAGACTTGGTTGGAGTTGGAATTATCTATCTTTTGGATGGCAAGCTTAATTTGCCCTTGTCTGGGTACTCCAGTCCACAGCTGCTCTTTGTTAACAGCTTAGGTACTTAAAACTGGCGTATTATTGCTCTAGTAGCCTACTGTACTATACTTACCTGCATACGTACCTCACTATACCTTGCTACTCTATCTCGAGACCACCTGGGCAGCTTGGTGTGGAGTACTGCACCCTGACTTGTGGCCACCCTACCTCTACCTTGCCTGCTTGCCTACCGACCTATCTAAGCTTGGAAATTCTTGTACTGCTGCTTTCAGCTACCCTTTCCCCCCTCCCCAATAAGGTCACCCTCCCAGTTCTTCCTTTTTCCTCCACCAACACCCTCGACCAAATCTTCGAAACACCTCATGTAACACTTGATAGGAGCTTAGAGCTACCTCGGCAAAGCTTCTATAATTCCATATCAAGTTCAATAGTTGTATGCCTAAGCTTCATAGACCCGGACTATCGTCAATTGATCGCTATCAGTCGTACTTCTTATCGCCAACGCCGTATCGATCTTGCGAATCCCCCCGCCTTCGATTCCCGACCAGTAAATGGCGGGGTTGATTAGGTCAAGATGCCGCCTCGATCTTCCTTAACGTCTTCGTTCTCCATTACCGACTCAAACAATGAAGTCGTCTGTCCTCTGCGAAACCAGGATGGCTCTAGTTGTCGCAAGCGCTGCATTGGCGTAAGTAAAGTCTCACTATTGGACTCGCCACCAAAGCATCGGATGATTACGAAGCTCTTTGTCTGTTCATGATACTGGAGCTATGTTGATTGCATGACCTCTGCGAAAGATTGAGTCTAACGCTCTTGTTTGGATAAACAGGAAAAGAGATATCGCTCAATGCAGGAGCATATCCGACGAGCGCATCCCGAACATTATATTTCGAAGCTCCCTGCGACCGAGGAGAGCTTCTTGCTTATGATCAACACCCCTCCTCAGGATCGATCTCAGGTTCAGAATTCTGCCGGACAGCCGCAAGCCAACCTCGATTCGAACAAGGGCTATCCCCACGACCGTCATATATATCGAGACGGGTCGAGTGCTCCCGGTACTCCTAGAAACAGCGATGAATATTCTGGGGGCTCACTGCTGCCAGCAGCAAGTGCTGCAGCCGCGCTAGCCCAGTTAGGTGGCCAGCACAAGTTTGAAACTGATTGGGACACCGAAACAGTAAGTGCACATTCAATGCCGTCATATTTATCAATTACGATCATGCTAATTCCTGTTTTACAGGGCTGGCAATCCGACAACGACGGCCGGAGAATACCAAGGAGTACAATTGAATTACCACCGATACATCTCGGCAATGACCCAACTAGTGAACCATTCTCTTCAATGAATTCTGCACCACGCAGAGATTTACTTCCATCTATCCTTTCAAATTCCCCGCCGGGCCGTTCCTCGACTCTACCTCCACTTCAACGGTCGCTTGGTCCCAACCGGCCGAGGAAGCAATCTATCACTAAGCGCGGTCACAAGAAGCAGAAATCTAAGGGCTCTGCAGCGGACTGGCTCCGGAGAATCCAGAATGATGAGCGCCTTAAGCCGGGAGGAATTGACCGTAAGGCTCACTCCGTCGAGCCATCGGCCGACTATGGCAAAAGGTGGGAAGACCTCATCGATGCCGCAGCCTCGGCTACAGAAGATATCGATGAGGACAGGACTCCTGTAAGTCGTGCCCGGCACACTAATTTTCCTTCTCTAACTTCCCAGGTCCCCCAATCTCCCATATCAATACACCGAGCTTCCCTGCCCCCATTTCCCCATCAACATTTCCAAGGCTACCAAGCTTCACCTCTACAACAAGCTCTTACTCCACCCTCCTTTGCCCAAGAGATTCCAGAACCTTTCCCATCCGTCGAGAGTGGAGAAAACTTCCACATAGGAGCCTCTGGACTTTCAGATTCATCACCGGGCTACTCCTTCCAAGACGTGCACATTTATTGTGCTGCATGTCAAAGGACATCGAAATTACGGGAATCCTATGCATGTACGGAGTGTATTTGCGGATTATGCCGAGATTGCGTCAACATCCTCATGGAGGAACAAGGGGCCCGGCGAAAGTGTCCACGGTGCGCCACTATTGGTGGCAAGTTCAAGCCTTTCCAGCTGGATATTCGGTGAAGCTCGTCGGCATTATCACACCCAATTCCACGGATCTAGCCCAAAGATGCGCTCATCCGCTATCCCCAAATATCCGCATCATTATATATGGCTATCATCCTTACCAAGAGGTATATAAACGGCATGCCGCCCTCAGGGCATTCTTACTACAGAACTACGCTAGAATCCGTTAAAGGCACGGCCACGGTATTGAAAATATCTAGATCAACAAGTGGACAACCCCAAGGCTTATTCCACATATTTAAAAGCCAAACCCTCATGATACGGGTTTACATCATTTACAATCAAACCCCTAGCACAACCCTGCCTCGGGAACGTAGGGAAACCGCCCTCCTTAAACATCACGACAAACCTCTCATGACGTTTAAGACTGGCGTACTTAGGAACGACATAGAGAGCGTTTGTATTTAGCATCGATCAGTCCGAACGAAACCTTTCACTTCTCTTCTATACTCTCCCTGGAGGCGATTTTTATGCCGCTGGCCGCTTCTTCTTTTTACATATCGGACTTTCTCTCTAGGATATAGGGAACGATTTTGAATTCCGCGGCGTTTCGCATTGGGAGATTGGATTATGACATTTATATCTTTTTTTACATTTTACATTTGCGCCTTTCGCTTGGGAAAGGACTCATTGCATGATACGTTACGTTTGGGTCGGGATGCACATTTTTTTTTCTGCAGCTGCGATGATTGCGAAATGCGGGCTGGCCGGCAAATCTTTTAGGAAAGAGACTGGCTATGCGTGCGTTGGTACGATCGTGGGACGATATAGGGGTATAGGGGGTATGAAGGGCGTTCACGGCTGTGGCAAGATGAACGTTACCTATATATAGCAATGTGATCATGAACACTACTTACGTACGTCGTGTATTCGCTTGGAAAAGCAAGCTGTATATGAATGATAAGTGGAAATTGGAATCCTAGAGTGGCTGTTTTGCACTTAGTTGCCCGTTCTTCGTATAGGTATCTCAGATATAGGAATTTAAACTTTATAGTCGAACGCAAGTAGCTTCTGATGTAATCATGTAGGACTGGAGCAGTTCTCTAGTAGTAAGAGTAACAGAGGTGGTAATTTTAAGTTGATATACACCACTATTCACTTATAGCGTTGAACGAAAGGGTGTTTCAAAAGGCAGGAGTTAATGCGTAACGGAGAAGTGAGGGAGCAAAGGGGTGGTCGTATGTGCCACAATAGACTCATCTCAATACTCATAAATGGGAATTGTCGTATGCTTTTCTATTTCGGAGCTCTATTTAAGATAGAAGCAAGTCCGATGGGTTTTCATTATCATATCGACACCGTAAACGTTCCTATATAGACGTGACCAACACCTCTCGCCATACCACACATAAAACTACCTCCCAGGCTTCTTCCCCTCCTTCGCCTTCTCAAGCAGTAAATTCCGCATAGCAGCGCGCACATTCCGACTCCCACCAAGCTTAGGGCCCTTGAGAACCTCCTCTTCCTTCGCCCCCTTGGCCCCCTTGGCGGGCGGCGGCGCATTCGCCGGCTTCTTGCGCTTCTGCTGGCGCTCCGCCATGGCGTCCATGAACTCGCGCCGGAACTCCTCCGCGATCCGGTCGTCCGCCGCGCCGTCCTCGTCCAGGCCATCCGCCGAGGAGGCCGCGGGCGGCGGCGTTGGGGTTTCGTAGACGTCTACTTTGGGTGTGTCAGCACTCATATAAAGACATCCAACTCGTTAAGAGGGGGGTTGGTGGAACGAAGAACTCACGTCTATTCTCCCGAAGAATCTCCTCGACCAGCTGATCTCTTCTAATATCATCGCTATTCCTCCTATTCCTCGAGCGCCAGGGCTTGCCGTCGCGTCCGAGCCGGACCTTTTTCGGACGCCCGCTGCCCGAGTCCGAGTCGTCAACACTCTCGCCGCGCAGCCTGCGCGCGGCGCGCTCCGTCAGCGCTTCGTTGCGGCTGCGCGCCTCGTCGCCGAGGTCGATCTCCATGAGCTGGCCCTGCAGGGCTCTATTCGGGTGTTCGGGTTTAGGTACTGTTGTATTTGGTATACCTGTGGAGGTCGGCTCTTGACTAGATGATCGGTCCTGCGCTGTGGCACCGATGCGGCTTGAAGAGGAGGACGCGAGAGCGTTGTGTCGCCGGGCTAATTCGGCTTCTATGTATTCCTCCCTTCCTCCATCAGCAGCTGCGCATAAAGTGCAGTAGTAAAGGTGGGGTGGGAAGGAGGCGAGACTCACATATGCTTGTTGACTAACTCCGCCGCCATCCCCGTTTGTGGCGCGAAGCGCTTCTTCACGCCCGCGGCGACATCAAGTGCCTTGTTTTCTTCCTCGCGGATCATGAGACTTAGGTCATCGAGAGCGTCTCCCGCCGCAGCGGTCGCGTCGCCGGGGGCATGGTTGTTACCGGCGCCGAACTTCACGCCGCCTAGGCGCGCCTTTCGCGCATTGCGTAGACGTAAGATTTCGGCGACCGAGAGCCCCTTCTCTTCGTCGGCCGTGTCCTCGCTCTGGGCTAGCGTAGTAGCTTCCGACGTATTCGCTGTACTCTCTGGGGTTGGCGCTTCTCTAGGCTTTGATTCCTCATCGTCGATGTGTTCTGTTCGTTGCCTGTATGTCTTCCTCTTCTTCCCTCGAAAGATTACTTGAGGTTCCGGTGTCGTCTCTAGTGCTGTATTATCCATGATAGAGGTTTCTACGCGATCAATAATTTACTTCATGCACATTCGGTACGTGATTAAGGATGTCTTTCGCGCTGAGTGCTGTATCGTTTTGTGCCGTCTATAAATTGTGATTCGAGATGTTGTTATGTAGGACGTGGCAATGTAAGTCGAGTTGAAGCCTTCCCATTGTCTAGGCAGCGGAATAGGAAATTACCCGATAATCTGCCGCTTATCGGACCTTGGACCAATCCCACTTTGATAAAGCTTCCCTTGTCGTCATTGTACATAGTAAAGACACGCTGCATACACATTCCATCCCTATCTATCACTGTGCATACGATCTACTACACCACAAATAAACCCTCAAGATGACACAAAGAGTAAGTAATCCGGATATTTTCAAATAAGATTAGTATTATGGTGGTCACTAATTGAAACCTCAGATTTACTTTCTTGCCCACGGCCGAGTTCAAGGTATAGCTATACTCCACAGTGACAGCTATCAAACTAAGATTAGATGGCTGACGTCACAATATGATAGGCGTTAACTATCGCTACTTCGCACAGAAGAAAGCGGCTGAGCATGGTATCACGGGATGGTGTCGAAACACTGATAACGGAAAGGTGAGAACTCATATCTTTCCATTTTATTATATTGTTATCATGTTTGAAGCTACTCACATTAATCCAGGTTGAAGGCGAGGCTCAGGGAGACGAGGACTCGATCAAGCTGTTCCTGAAAGACCTCGACAGAGGCCCGACACATGCTCACGTGGTCAGACTGGACAAAGAACCCCGAGACGTGCAGGAAGGAGAGGATCGCTTCGAGGTGCGCAGATAGAGGATGAAGACCAAAGAAAAATGTGTTTCAAGCCTGAATCAGTGGTTGAGGTCAAGATAGGCTATGGTCACACAAGCCATAAAACCAAACAAAGTAACACCTAGATGTAATGGGTATCCATTCTATATATCATTAGCAAGTTATTAGAAACCCCTGCCTTTCCTCTTCGCTACAGGCTTCTTCACTGCACCAGAAGTGATTATCTTCTTTTCTCCCTTGTTGGTTGCAGGTTTCTTCGCTGCCCTCTCTTCTTCCAGTTTCTTCTGTTCTTCATATTTCTTCTTGTCCTCTGCCATCTTGGCTTCGATCTCCATCTTTCGGTTGAATTCGGTTTCAGTAATGCGCTTTTCCCGGGCTGAATATCCTTTCTCCTTTACGGAGTAGAACACGCCACCCAACTCCGCAAGCCAATGGGGATCGACAGATGTCACAGTTGACATATACTCTTTCGAGGTAAGGATCAACTCGTGGTAGACAACATAGTCCGGTAGGAAACCGAGACCGTATAGGGCACTTGTAGGATGGAGTTGCACAGTGACCGAGGTACGCAAGTTGATATACTCTCCAATACCCTTAACCTTAGCTGCCTGATGGTAGTAGCCTGAACAAATGCACTTGCGAATGATATCCCAATCCGTACCGCAACTGATCATCTGCATCTTTTGCATCTTCATGATATCAAGAAGTTGCTCCCTGATTTCTTTTGCTCTGCGTAGAGACTTTGGATGTAAGAAATGTCGCGTGCACCAACCATCTGAATAGCCATTGGATTTCCATTGCGAATATACGTGAAGATAGGTAAGGTGATCGGATTCGGGGACGAAGAATTTTTCGCGTGCGGCATCAGACTCTTCTTGCCGCTCTTTCGGACGGTAGAAGACATTAGGTACCGATAACATGGAGACTATAGTTACCATCTCCTCGCTACAGCCGTACTGCTCAGACATGATAAGGAGCTTCGCCAAAGACGGGTCCATGGGGAAAGCATTCATCTTGGAGCCTAATTCTGTTAGCTCTCCCAGGTTATCCAATGCACCCAAGGCCCATAGATCAAAGAGAGAAGTGGTGATGGTATCTTGTGGTGGCGGATCCATGAAATCAAAATCAAGTAAATCTCGGACGCCTAGTGATTTGAGTAGGAGGACCGTGTTACTGAGATTTGTCCTTTGAATTTCGGGTATCGTTTGAATGTAGAGCTCGTCCTTATACGCCTTCTCTGTATACAGACGGAAAGCCTTGCCGGGGCCAGTTCGGCCTGCACGACCAGCTCGTTGTCCGGCATTGGCTTGTGAGATTGGGGTAATCTGCAGCGTGTCCATACCCATCCTCGGATTGTACACCTTTAGTTTAGAATACCCAGAATCTACCACGTACATAATACCGTCGACTGTCAAACTAGTCTCTGCGATATTCGTGGCCACGATGCATTTTCGCACTCCAGGCGGCGCTCGGTCAAAGATCTTGGCTTGGAGGTCTGCAGGCATCTGACTGTAAATCGGGAGGATGCTTAGCTTCGGTGGATCATTCAGGGCGTCCAGACGTTCTCGCACTAGTTCACAAGTACACTCGATATCTTCCTGGCCCGTCATAAACACCAGAATGTCGCCGGGACCCATTGAGACATGGATAGCGAGTACTTGTTGAACAGCTTGATCGACGTAATCTTCGACTGGTGATCGATGGAACATAATATCGACAGGGAACGTTCGACCTGGAATGGTGAACTCGGGCGCGCCGCCAAAGAAATCTGAGAACCGCTTCGAGTTCATGGTAGCTGACGTGACTATTAGTTTAAGGTCTCTTCGGCGTTGTAATATCTTGTTGAAAAGTCCCATTAAAACGTCAGTATTGAGAGCTCGCTCGTGAGCCTCGTCCATGATTACGCATGAGTAGCGATCCAAATCTCTTTCGTTGAGCGACTCTCGAAGCAGAACACCATCTGTCATGTACTTTATAACAGTGTCTTTGCTAGTGCAGTCTTCGAATCGGATGGCATAACCAACTATACCGCCCAGCTTAACCTCCATTTCCTCAGCCACACGTTTGGCTACGCTCATGGCTGCCACTCGTCGAGGTTGCGTGCAGCCTATGATGCCTCGTTTCCCGTAGCCTTCTTCGTATAAGAACTGTGTAAGCTGTGTGGTCTTTCCTGAACCCGTCTCACCAACAACAATCACAACTTGATTATCCCTGATGACCCTGAGGAGATCTTCCCGCACCGCAAATGCGGGCAGAAATTCCCTCTGCTCCCTCAACGTTTTACTCTGACTGAATGCACTCGCACCGTCATTCTTTTTCATATGTTCACTGAATTTGTTGCCACCAGATTTTGCAGAGTCTTCTTCCGTTGCTATTGGGAGGGCGCTGTCGCCCTCGTCCTCCTTCACACCCATAAGATTTCCAAGCGCAGTACCGGCCATGTTGGTTGCCTCATGAGCTTGCCTTTGGCGTTCCCTCTGCATTCTCCTTTCCTTTACGACGCGACTCCCTTTGCGACTGAATACGGCCATATCACTTTGGTAGTCCCTCACAGCTGGAACGGGTTCCAACTGCTTAGTAAACACAGTCCGTCCATCTAGGAAGGGTGGTTTCAGATCGTGGACCAGTAGATGGACACGGGTCCCCTCATCGTCATCCTCGAAATCGTCCCCTAAGCCTCGTCGCTGTGCGACACCGGATGTCAACATACGATTCGTCTCCCAGGCATCGTTGTCCTTTTGCCTTTGCAGCTGACGCGCATTCATGTGTCTCCCGGCCTTCTTCTCGATCATTTCAGCCTCTCGTTGTTGTTGCTCGACCCACGACGTGTCGTACGACCCGAAAGGATTATGCGACTCATCGCCAAAGGTATGACCGCCAGTCTCATCGCCGAGGTACCAGTCGCGATCAAGGGCGACTTGTTCATCTGGATCTACTAGCGGTTCAGGGCCGTCGAATTCGTGCTGTTTGGGGGTCGAGGCGTAGTTCGACTGGGCACGAGGAGTCGAAGCGCGCGAGTCGGAGCCATGATGGAAACGGCCGGGTCCCCGAGACGATGAATGATGACTCCTATTTGGAAGAGACGAGTAGCGGTCGTCGGAGCGCAGAGGATTAAAATCGAGCTTGCGCCTCTTGGGACTGAAGTTTCTATCTTCCCTATCCATTTTGAGCGTATTTAGATTCCCCAGGAGAATGAGTTGACAGGTGGCGGCCGTCTCCGGGGAAATTAGTTTACTGGGCGACGGAAGAAAACAAGAGTGAAGGTGCTCAGTGCTTGGCGTTAACCAGCAGGAAAATGGGTCTATTTTTCTTATCGGCTCCTATCGATAATGAAAGGCCCCGCTAAATTTTTATGTTGATTTTTTGTGAACGCAAAAGTTCGCGGGGCTCTAGAACTGAATTTCTTGCGACGATACACTATCCGGTCGATTCGAGTCTCTGACAATCAGCCATGTCGTCGATGATTACCACAGCTACTTGGGTGCCGCGAGGCTTTGCGGCACCTTTCCCAACCAAGTACAATTTCGACGAGGATGAATTCGAGAGGATAGCCAACTTAGCCAAGCTCAAGCTCGACGATGCAAATGAAGAGCTAGAAGAAGCGCAAGATGAAGAGAAGAATGACGAAAATGGCGAGGATGGCATGGATGAATCGGAGGACAAAGCTTCGTCGCACAATGGTGAAGCCGAAGAGTAAGTCATATTTTTATGTGACTCCCGATTAGCTGCTAACTTCATTTAAGTATTGACATAAATGATGACGACCTCAAGAAGTACGATCTGGAACACTACGACGACGACGACGACGAGGATGCCGAAGGCCAGAGAATGGATATGTTTGGAAACATCAAATCTCTAGCCTACTACGAATCCAACAAGGATGACCCATACATCACAATACCCAACGGTGAAGACGACGAAGACGATGATAGGGAAGAGCTACAGATCCTAGCAACAGACAATCTCCTACTGGCTGCGAAGGTAGAAGATGAGCTTGCGCATCTCGAGGTCTACGTATACGAGGACGAAGCAGACAACCTTTACGTACACCACGACATCATGCTTCCCGCGATACCCCTCTGCGTCGAATGGCTAGACATTCCCGTGTCAAAAAGCAACGTGGAGAAGGATTCGGTAGCTAACTTTGTTGCGATAGGGTCAATGGACCCCGACATCGAAGTCTGGGACTTGGACACCATAGATTGCATGTACCCAAATGCAATCCTGGGTCAAGGAGCCAATCCCGAGGAAGAAGGGAAGAAGAAAAAGAAAAAGAAGTCTAAGAAGGCCAATGACGAGTACCACGTTGACGCAGTCCTCTCCCTCGCCGCCAACAGGAAACACCGCAATCTTCTAGCTTCTGCCTCGGCGGACAAGACGGTGAAGTTATGGGATTTACACACGACAAAGTGCGCCAAGTCCTACTCGTACCACACAGACAAGGTTTGCTCATTGGCATGGCATTCCGTTGAGTCAACCGTTCTACTGAGCGGTAGCTACGATCGAACAATTGTCGCGGCAGACATGCGAGCCCCGGAGGCGAAGGCGCCACGATGGGGAGTGGAAAGCGACGTCGAGAACGTTAGATGGGACCCGCATGACCCGAACTTCTTCTACGTCTCGACAGAAAATGGAATCATACATTACCACGATATCCGTAACGCGCCCCCGAACCCTTCTGCCAGCAAGCCAGTGTGGACGTTACAGGCTCACGATGAGTCCTTGTCGTCGTTTGACATTAATGCGCATATACCAGGATTCATGGCTACAGGATCTACTGACAAGACTGTCAAGCTCTGGAACGTCCAGCCAACTGGGCCTGCAATGGTTGTGTCGCGAAACTTAGATGTTGGAAAGGTGTTTGCGACAAACTTTGCGCCAGATGCCGAGGTCGCCTTCCGTCTCGCCGTCGCTGGAAGCAAAGGAACGATGCAGGTTTGGGATACCAGCACAAACGGTGCAGTGCGACAGGCATTCGCGCACAAGATCTCAAACAAGTCAGAGGGAGAAGTCAGGGAGAGATTAATTGGAGTTGAGGAGGATGAAAGTTCTTCGGAGGACGAAGGCGAGGGCGAGGGCGATGAGAACGACGAGCCTGAATCCATGGATGAGGACTAGAGAGATATGTACCTACATTATTGAGTTTGGGGCCAAGAGATGTCTCGCGGTTAGATGCATTCTGACCTGAACGGCCTAGCCTGGTTAGCTCCGCCGTTACACGGACTAAAACATGTTTCTGAAGTTTCGGACGAACTGTTCAAGATGTTCTATTTATATGTGCAAGGCGAAGGCCATAACCAGGCACAATTGAAACCCAGAAGGGATACGTAGCATTCCCATCAACTTTAAGCTACACAGATCTTTGAATCACCCAATTCAGATGCTACCTCCTGTGCCTGTGTACCTTAATCAAGATATGGGGCTCTATGTCTTGGAAGACGGCAAGATCTGCACAAATGGAGATTCAACTAATCCAAGATCGTGTTAATTGAAACTAATTCGATTTAGTAGTCGATGCGTCGCGATTGAAATCTGAAGATGCTTGATTGCGATACCACTTGTGTGGAATCCGAATATGGTAATTCCTTGTTCAAGTCATCACTTTTAACGTATGTAGTACACATTCATAGCTTATGAAAGTTCAATGTTCTTCATGCGATGGCTTAGCCATGTGGCACATACAAGTTCCCCCTTGCTAATTTACGAGAGGGAGACATGGGCACCCATGCGAAACACCACGCAGCGTAGTTACAGCGGAAAAGGCGCACGAAATGTTTGCTCTCAACAGCGGAGACCTCAGATCAAAGACTCCGACCAGGGAGGCAAAAAAAATGCCGGCTCCCTCAACTTCGGGCTATGTAAGGAGAACATTGAAAATGAATGCCGGCATATTCACATTGAATACGAGAACGGCCACCTCTCGGCGTTTAGCCACCCGGAAGCTAGGCAGGTATTTCTAGTTTTTGTCAGTAAACTTGGAAGAATACGGGTACCGAGTCTTGATGACGAAGTCCCTCTGACGACGCCGTCTCCTGCAGACGCTCTCTCGGCGATAAAAACAGAAAAAGATCAGAAGAGCTTTGGAGGAGAACATCCAAACATGAAACGCTAGAGCAGCCATAGCCAATGGGGAACCGGGAACAGTGACCCAATGATATTTTCTCCGCAATTAACGCCTTGCATGGCTTCGTCAGTTTCAACTGCAGCAACCCTTGTCAGTTTGTTTCCTTTTTCTCTCTTCAACTCTTCCCGATGGGGTAAAGTCCCCTTTGTCCAAAAATCCAGGCAATCAATTTGAGGTGTCCAAGGACAGGGATGTTGACTCTCGTGAAGTTCTCAGGGGATTCCCACTCTAAGGCGAGCCCACTTCCTCCCACCGATTCTCTCAGTGGATATGATCGGACCCATGTTTAAGTTCGAGGGGGGGCTTCTCACTACCCCTTAGCTCTCGCTCAGTGGGGTGGGCAGGGGCTACGGAGCCAATAAGACGTCAGTATTCATACAAGGGGCTACTCTTTTAATTCTAAGTTCGATGTACTTTCGCTAATCCGCTTACGGAGGTCCCCACTAGATATAAACCTTTTAATTGGTTATTTATTTTTAGCAAAGTACTTAAGTAC
Source organism: Hypoxylon sp. PDH2405 (assembly GCA_023628415.1). Taxonomy (NCBI): domain Eukaryota; kingdom Fungi; phylum Ascomycota; class Sordariomycetes; order Xylariales; family Hypoxylaceae; genus Hypoxylon; species Hypoxylon sp. PDH2405. The sequence continues at coordinate 82,924 of JAMAKT010000109.1, read as the reverse complement.
TCTTAAAAGAATCACGTGATATTAAAAAAATAATTATATTAAAAACATTAATAATAAACCAATTAAATAATTTCTTTTTAAAAAAAGGAAAAAAATAATGCCTCGGCTAACGGATTAAGGTTAATCCATATCCGCATCCAGAAGAGATTAAACCTAATTAGAACTAGTAGTAATACTTCACTAAAAATCTCTTGGCCACGATTTGTACCGCGCTATACCTAAGGTAGCTTAGCCCGCCCCACTGAGCGAGAGCTAAGGGGTAGTGAGAACCCCCCCTTCGAACTTAGTGCCGGGAGGGGGCATTGTCTTGGGACAGGCCCTTGGTAAATTGCACGGGCGATGCTTTATTCAAGCGCATTGAATACTGATAATGAGGTCTTTGTTGTCTCTATTTTGAGGAGAACAACCAAGCTCCTTGAAGTGATAAATGTGATCCAAGTACCTCCGTACATACACATCGTCAAAAGGATGGCCACGTAACGGCCGCAATTTTATTGTTGTGCAGGATCGGGGTGAGTTGTGCATTCAATAAAAAAGGTATGTCATCGCGTAGCATTAGCGAAGGAGGGTCAGGGCTCGTGGGATGATTCGCGAGTCGTGAACTCTTCCCAAGTTTCCCCTCATCCCACTGGCTAACGCTGTGCTGGTACCTGCATATGGTGGCCGATAATCGTCGCTCGACGTGGCATGGATACCAAGTGGTGGGAAGTCGGGAAGTCATCGCCGGGATGCCTAGCTAATGAAAATTAAGAAACAAACTGCTAAAGTGTGCATTCACGAAAATTCAAGATCTGATTCGATAACGCATCGCCTGTCCAGCGTGAACCGGACCAGGGGTATGATTCAGTCGGCCAATCCGCGGTCCCTATCATTAGATTCGCCTAGGTTCCTGTCATTGTGCTAAGCTCTCATTGGAAGCGCCAAAGTTTACTAGAGAACTCCGCAGGGATTCTAGGGTCGTGTCTTTCTTGAGTCTTCAGTACCACTGCCGATAGGTCGGTTTGTCCTTCCCTCTCCAAATAGTGGAATAAGTCCATAGGCATAGAAAAAAAAAAAGAGTGAGACGTGCGGTACCTGAGATAGACAAAGAAAGGGAATAAGGAACATGTGCTTTAGACGTAGACCAAAAACAAAGAATCAGCCTGTTTAGTGCCAACATGCTGCGAGTAAGTGCCCTCACGAGCTCCATTGATCCATGTGGATACCACATGCATTACCCCAGTAGGAAGGACATGTGCGAATATAGAACCGCAGTAGCATGTACACTGCTAAAATACAGAGTTGCGTATATGTTGTACTAAATTTATCATGCCGCTTAGTACCTGCAACCTCGCCTATACCTTCACCCAGAGTTACCCGATGCCCCTGCAAGTGGATACTTGGGATAGGATTGGGCGTACGTTCCTAGGGCTTCTTTCCCCGGTCTATTCTCTCTTTTTTTCTTCACCCCAGTCCCGACCCTCACCCCTTGTTGCGCTTTATTATCATTCTTGTTGCGTTCCTTTTCATCTCCAAGGTGCCTGCACCCTTCGTTTTCCCACTCATTCGATCCATTCTCCCATCCTGCTGGGACTTCTTCTTCCCATTCATTCCCTCTTGTTCTGTCTAGATCCTCACCTAAGACTTGTCGCCGGCCACGAATTAACAAGTCGTCGGAGGTATCAACGCTGTCCTTAACTTTCACTAAGACATAACCACTATTCTTTACATATATCGATCCTTGATCATATCAGGAACCTGGCTGTTTCACTGTTTCGTTCTAAGTACAGTACATACCGTACAAAACCTTTTTTTTTTTTAAGCAAACCTCTGAAACGCCACTGGACGTCACTTGAGGACCACAGTCTCTCTTTTCGAACTGTCAAACCGCGATTTCATTATTGAATGGCACTTTTGTGAATACGCATACCGAGACGAAAAAGCTCCACCGAGTATCAATTTAAGGAATCTCGTGAGAGTTTGATATCACACCCTCAAACCTTGAACAGGCTCGACTACGATTGTCTATACACATTTCACTTCGTTGTGGCAACTACAACACAGTTTTAGGTCGCCTTTCAACCTCAACCCACCCACTTAGGAATTCCGAGGGGGTCATCTATAGGAACTCCGAAAATCAAGCATTAGCACGGCAAGTGTTAGTAACAGCAACATTGCATTCCCGACTGGACTACTTTCGACCACTGGGCTCTTGGTCATTCAACGTAACGATACACTTGGTTTTGGAGGAGAAACCCCGCGATCTCACAGGACCACATCAGGTCGTCTCGGTAGAGCCAACCATATCCACCACCTGCCTAATTAGGGTAACATCGTGCCCTGCACGAGCTACTGTTAAGCGCGTCCAAAAACGGCATCTGGCGCATACGTTGAGAGACAGGTCGCAGTGTGCTGCTATCATTCGAGCCTTTCTCTCGACTTAGGGTTGTCACATTACCCGACTTCGTCAACCTTCAATTCTTGCCCTCGGGCTTTAGGTGTATAACCCGCTCACTCATCTTCCAGGAAAGTTTGGCGCTTGGAAAGCAGATTTGCGCAGTTCGGAGAAAGTTGTAGGGGCACGAATTCTTGCAGATCCAATTATCAGCTTACATCCTTTGGATCGTCGGGATTCCCACATCCAGGTGACACAGCATAAATCCGAACAGGCCGGGCTAAGCGTCTCCAAGCGATTCGCTTCATATTCAGGAAGGTTTCCGGGATAAAACTTATTAGTCGTCTCTAATTCTGTACCATCGAGAAGTTCACAGAATCCACAGCCAAGATGTCTCTTGCGCGCGCCTTCACGACGAGGCGAAAGCAGGTCTCGCAGGACTTGGGTATCCTGCCGCAACGAAGCAATACCACCAAAGCCCATCCTGGAGCAATTCGCGCCAAGATCTCCGGACCTATGGAGCTCACCCATACAACCAACATGCTCGCATACAACGCACCAGATCTATTCCCGCTATCAGAATCGTCGCCGACTGGATCCAGCAAATCTGACGACTCCTCTACCGATAGTCCTCGTACAAGCGCATCATCGCCACCGACAAGTCCTGACATGCCATCAGCAGATCGATCTGTCTCGCCTGAGCCTAACCACCTCTCTTGCTATTTCGTCGCCCCGGGTCAGAAGTCGCCTTCGAATGTGAATGAGGCGCCAGTTATTCCTAAGCGCTCCCCATCGCACACTAAGAAGGCGTCCCTAGACAACATCGCAAACAAGTTCTCACGTCTCTCTAATCAATCTGGCAAGTCGGTGTCCACCAAGGCGAGCTTTTCTCTTTCTCGCTCGTCATCAACTTCTACAGCAGCGACCAGTATTTCGTCACCGTCCTTCTCTCGAAAGCCGTCAATAACTTCGCCCTCTGTGCCTGCTATGCCTCCTATGGTTACGTCGCCACTTACGTCGCCACCCCCAGCTCGCCCCGCTTTCCGCCGCGAGTATTCGGAGACGCAGCATCCTTTTGGTCAAGAGTTGGCACAAGTCTCAGAGCTCGCAGAGGAATTGGGTATCAAAGAGAAGATGCAGGTGATCGACGAGGAGGAGCAAGAGCTTATTTCGCAGGGACTCTGCCGATTCCGACCCGAGGATTACTTAGCTGAGGTTCAAGGGCTCTTCTCGACATTCTTCAAACCTGAGCCTGCCCAGTTAGCACCTGTCTGGATCTGAACGGTAACTTGCTCACGTTCCACCCAAATCTCGCTGCCGGGGGCTTTGGGTCACGATCATCTGCGGCATTTCGATGTACATATTTGCACAGTTTACATACAATTCTGCGCACAAACCCGCCAAACGAAATGGACTATAAGGGACTTTGCGATCAGATTTACGGATTCAGCTGGAGGAGTTACGGTTGATATTGCATTCGAGGCTGGGCTGAAAAGAGGGGACCAAGGCGTTTGAGAGGCAAGATTTGCGATTTGACGTTTAATACCCAGACACTTGGCACCGACCTCTAGCGGTCATTTTTTTTCTGTTATTCGTCAAGCTTTGACGAACTTTTTTTTGTTGGTCGACTCTTATCCTACGAGACGACTCTAGGCTAGCAGAACAAGGGCACAGGCATTCCGCGCGGTTGATGCGGATAACGCCCGTTCTATTTATGAAGCAGGTTTACGTTAAGGTAGCCTCAAACGACGAACCGAATACTAGTTGCGCAGAGGCAGTCATGAGAATTTATTTTCATGGTTTTTCATTTCGATACTGTGCTTCATTTGTCTAGGTGATGAGATTTGTACATAACGACTTTGTGAGATTGGCAGACGATGACCTTTAGCTGTGGTATATCTCCTTATTAGCTACCTATTCATAGTGCTAGTGATTAAAAAGCTTCTATACATAGATTCTCAACGTATTATAAACGTTCCAGATGAGTCTGTCACCATTCAGCCTAATCTACGTTCCTGAGTACTGTTAGCGAGTGTGGTAGGAAGCATCTCAAAACCCGACGAAGGCGTCATTCTTGTGCCAAGTATTCCAGGCGTATCATGCCACCATCATGGCTATTTCTGAGCGGCATGTTACATAACGTAGGTAGCCAGATAGGTGTACGATATGCCGCTACAGATAGAGAAGACCCCTCATTTAGTTCTGGCCACGAAGACCCTCACGATAAGAGCCGCGCCTCCTTCTTTCGGAATAGCGGCCATGCGTCATACTTACCTACCTAATCTACCTAGAGAAACAATCCTGGGCCAGAACCACCGAAGGATGCTCGGATCTCACCAACAGACCCTCGGTCTGAAACAGACAGATCTACTAAAGAATTGGAGAGAAAGATGCCAACACAACGCTTGCTGAGCAGATCAGATCTCATGACCTGGAATATCGGTCGAGCAAACTGCATTAAGGTGTCTAGTGTCTGTCTAGTGCTGGTGACCAAAGCTGGCTCGGACGTGTATGGGATACCGAGGAATGCATGCACGGGCACGGGTAGCGCCGAGTTTCCTGGAGTCCGGGACTACCGGCTCGTGGGGATGCGAATGCGAATTGAGTGCTGGGGATTTGCAGCCTGACTAACTGCAATACCGAGCCCAGCTAAGTAGGGTAGGGGTCTACGAATATAACGTCAGCCCGTTAGTAAGTGATTTTTTTTTCTAACCTTAGCGTAGAGGACACATCAGAACTTTATCTGGTACAAGAGATATGAGTGCCGGGAGTAAGCTGTTGGGAATCGGGGGTCCACTTCTAGCATACTGAGAATAAGCTCGAGTTCTTGGCCCTCTCAAATGCCAGTGTTTATGACGAAGTGTCATGAACTTCGGTGGCTCATCCGACAGGATTTCTTCGGTATAGGTAAGACATCAGAGAGTGGCGAGCTGAGGCGGCTCTAATTTGGCACGGGGGATCATTGCAACACATAGATAACATAAGTGTTGGCTCGCTGACTTGGGATCATGTGAGAATGTGAAACAAAACTGTGGGTAAGCATACTGTATATGAGGAGCACACAACTTCCCGAATTTGACATTTCTACTTTGCAGCACGCGGATTCGAGGGCTGACCATCAGACGATCAGCAGCCAACTCCAATCCCTCTTTCAGGTGAGCCAGTTCAAGACTCTATGAAGTAAATTAACTCCGGTCGCCGTCGCCGGCGTTGTGGATCGTGGCGCTGTCGAGCCTCGTCACGGGTATAGTGAGACATGCATTAGGTATTATGTCTAACACACTGATTGTGCATCGCGTCTAATCCTTCGGTCGAAGCGACGAAGGTGCGTAGGGCGGCATCAGTAAGAACTAGGCGGGTTTGGTATGCATTAATCGATCTTCAGTTTCACAAACCTTGAAGATATGCGGATCCAAGGTATAGCATGTCCTTTGTCCGAGATATATATAAGTGCCTCTTACCCACTTGCTCAGCCGGCTTCTTTCAGCCCAGATTACTTGAAAACTTGCACCAAGTACGCAAGTAATATCGTATTCATCGTTGCCCGAAAGAACCTGTTTATACACTCGTATTTGCGCCCCGGCTTCTGGCAAATGCCGTCTACAGAAATCCTGTATTGCCAGTCAAGGATAGGAGAATAGATACCAAGGTAGGCAAGAAACGATATAGCCTTTGCATAAAAGCATTCGACCCAGTAGTCATGTGACTAGAATTAAGGAGAAGCAATGTTCTATAAAAAGTGCATAGAAAATCAAACAGGCGGGATTACGTACGATGGATACTATCCACTAAAAATTACTTAAGCCACTAAGATGCCCCTGAACCCCCTAAAGGTACATGGTACTTTGCAATTGACGTACAATTTCCATTCCATCATTTTTTTCTTGGCTTCTGTTCAACTTCATACCGTCGAGACATGAACAACGATACACGAATCCGTTGCACAAACCACGATACGACGAAGCGTATGTGCAGAGGTTACGACCAATCGATTCCACCCTGAACACAAAATAAGGAAAAAGAACCGACGAATGTTGCCTTCCTGAGAGCCCCCCCAAAAAAGCAGCATTGCTATAGCATGCCGCGCCTCCCCGCGCTCTTCCGCCTGCCCTCCAGACTGCGGCGGCGTGCGCGACGCCGAAGGATGACCACCCTACTCTCTCTGCTGCTCATCGTCCTCCTCCTCTTCACACCGTTCTACGCCGTCTACAAGCCGCCCCGGTCGCTCATCCGGTACTTCGCGCGGCGGTGGCCCGACGTGCTGTGGGAGGTCGAGACGGACAAGAAGATCGTAGCGCTGACCATCGACGACGCGCCCTCCGAGTACACGCAGGAGATCCTGGGCGTGCTGAACGGCCACGAGGCCACCGCCACCTTCTTCGTCATCGGCGGCCAGGTCCCCGGCAGGGAGGAGACGCTGGCGGATATCGTGCGCAGCGGCAGCGAGCTCGGCAACCACGCCATGCACGACGAGCCGTCGCGCGCGCTGTCGGACGACGAGCTCACGGCGCAGATCGAGACGGTCCGCGACCGCATCCGCGACGCCTACGTCACCGCCAACGGCGAGGACAACCCCAAGATGCCCCCGCAGTACTTCCGCCCCGGCTCCGGCTTCTTCAGCGATCGCATGCGGAAGTTGGTTGATAAGCTCGGGTATCGCATCGTGCTCGGCAGCGTGTACCCGCACGACCCCCAGATCAGCTGGGCGTGGCTTAACGCCCGGCATATCCTGAGTATGGTGCGACCTGGCGCTATTATAGTGTGCCATGATAGGAGGAAGTGGACGGCGCCCATGCTACGCAAGGTGCTGAAGAAGCTCACGGCGGATGGGTACCGCGTTGTCAGCTTGACGGAGATGCTCGAGGAGACGCAGCGGCGCTGAGCGTCGTGCACGTTTGTGTCGTAGGACTCGCTAAGGCCGCAAATACCAAATAGCAGTTTTCATAGAGGGAAAGAGGGGTTATGAAGGACGATATATCGCCGCTTTGCTACTCTACTCGGCATTGCGTACCAATTATGACAGGCACCATAGATCGGCCAGGCATTTCCCATGCATTCAGGGGCATCGGAGGAATAGATGGCGTACTAGGGGAGTTTGTATATCACAGGAACGAGGAATGCCAACTGTACCATACGAGGCACTACATACAAGAACTTAATTCTAAAAATTAATGAACTCAACATACACAGAGAAGACTACCGCTTCCCATACTAGGCATATCGACTAGTTTAGGAACTTTGGATGGTTTTCGGGAATATGAGATCTAGAAGCAACCGAAGGGTGAAAAGTTACTCAGCACATAGTCAGCAAATACAAGACAATTAGATCTATATTAATCAATGCTCCTTCTTAGGCGTTTTGATGTTCTATGTCCTATCTTACTAGCTATCAAACATCTCGATGAAAAATCAGGTGCAGCATATAGATCAACCCGGCTCTCTATTTCCTCAGTTGGTACTCTAACGCAGTCTAATTTCTGCACACCTTAGTGTCTTCAATTCCGTAGTGGCACTCTAGCTTCTAGAATAAACACCACACTTGTATATAATTTTACCTCTTCCATTCTATGCATACCAGATGTTCATCTTAGCCTCAGCCGCAACACTGCTCTCCCCTCTTTCCCTATCCCTCTCATACCTGTTTCACACCACCCTCCCTCGCCGCCCTCTCCGCGCGCAGGGCCTCGAACCCCTGAACCAAGTCATCCCTCAAGTCCTCAAAGCCCTCGAGCCCGATGCTAAAGCGCAAGAGTCTCTTATCGACCCCCGCATCCGTCATAGCCCTCCACTCGACCAAGCTCTCAACGCCTCCTAGACTCGTCGCGTGGTGGAACAGCTGCAGCTTGCTCGGCAGCCGCCGCGCGTCGTCCGCGTCCCGCATGTACACGGCGAACACGGGGCCGAACCCGTTCGGCATCTGCCTGCGCAGCCACCCGCCCTCCTTCAAATCTTCTGTCTGTAGGCTCGCGTGCTTGACCTCGGCCACTAGTTCCCCCACAACCCCTCCCTTATTCTTATCCTGCACCGCGTCCGCCAGCCACCGCACCAGTTTCTCCGCATCAGCACTCTGCTTACGCACCCTCACCTCCAGCGTCCTTAAACTACGCACGCCAAGCCAGCCCTCAAAACTACCCATCACGGACCCGAGCACCAGCCTCTCCTCGCGCAGCCCGCGGATCCAGTTGCTGTGCTTGGGGTTGACGGCGAGCACGCCGCACAGCATATCGCTGTGGCCGCCAAAGTACTTCGTGCCGCTATGCATAACAGCGTCAGCGCCCCAAGCAAACGGGTCCTGCAGCGGCGGCGGGGCGAACGTCGCGTCGACCGTCAACCAACAACCCCTCTTATGCGCCCTTTCCGCATAGTACGCCAAATCCCTTGCTTCGCCCGTGGGGTTCAGCGGCGTCTCGACATGCACTACATCCCCCGGTTGTAGCTCAGTTTCGAAATCGGCGTCGAGGGATACGGTGGAGAGGCCGGTGAGCTTGGAGAGCAGGGCGATGACGCCGTGGCAGCCGTGGTAGCCGCCGCCGATGGCGACGCGGCGCGGGTTCAGGTGCACGAGCAGCGCGTGGAAGGCGGAGAGCCCCGAGCTGTAGGTTAGCGAGGGCCCGTGCAGGATCGATGTTAGGACGGCTTCGAGGCGCGTTGTGTTGGGCGCTGTGTCGCGCGAGTAGACGTGTGAGTCGTAGGGGTTGTTGGGCTGTTGGTTTTTGTTAGCTGAGTATTCGCTAATTTTTCTCTTCTTTTCTCTTATGTCCTCTTGCTCTTGTTACTTGTCTTCCTTCCCAGTAGGTAACCCCTGAGAGAACAAAGAAGAAAGTAGACTAAAGTTTACAATGGCTCGGAGGTCGAAGGAGAGCTTACGTTGATGTTAGCCCAAGGTCTAAGCTCGTCCGGATCCCTATTGTACCGGAACGTAGTCGAGACGTGCATAGGCGGCGCGACGGACTGGTGGGAGTTGAGGAAGTCATCGGCATGGATGGTCTGGGCCGACAGCGAGAGGTGCTGGAGCCTGGACGCCAGCGCCGTAGCCGTTACCGGGTCCTGACCTGCCGCGTCTGTACTACCACCGGCGTCGGTGACGACGGGGTTCTCATGGGCCATGCCTTCGATGAGCTCCGGGTTAGCGGGCTCTTGCACAGATACCCCATTACTGTCTCCAGCCATGATCCCGTTTTCTGCCGATATGCTGAACTCGGTAGTTGCCGTCAGTCTGCTTTGTCTTCGCAGCTTATATCGATTCCTGTCCGAGTATATAGATACTCTCTACTCAAGCCTATAGATCTATAGGTATAACACAGCTAGGAAAGACTAGGCAAGAGAATACCTAGAAAAGATGAAAGGATATACTATCCGTTAAAGAAAGTATAGATAGCTATGATAGCTGTGACTCAAGGAAGAAGGTCGAAGATAGCGATATCCACTAATACTACCTAGGTACCTAACTACACATGCAGCTACTTGATTTTGGTCCGGTGGTGGGGTCAATGTAATTATCTGTATAAACGTTGGCCTATTAGTAGCTCTCATATAAACTTTAGTAGCTAGCATGGGCTTTTAGAGCCTCCATTAGAATCGTAGCTTGCACATGGCAGATGGCGCGATACGCCAACGCTTACGCCATCGTTGGGCGCGGATGGGGTATATGGGCCCGGTAACCGACCCCCGCTCCGTTATCGGGACTCGGCATCCGCAGTCCCGTTATTTTATCTCGGGAGTACGGAGTCCTGAAGGTCCTCTTACAGGTCCCCTATAGGTCAGCTAAGGTCGTCAACTAGGAGAGGCTCTAGCACGAGCTATTATGAATTGTAGCTATTATTAATTTCTTTCATTCTCTCCTCTCCTCATCTCCCCATGCAATTACGTACATGCGTACCTACGCCCTTTCTCTGACATGTACCGGGTTTCGCTCCCCTATTCTGTACCACGCCATTAATTTTTTTGTACGCCGTCGCTCAACACAAAATTCGATTTATGAGTAATAAACAAGGGACTCGGTAAAGATATCAAAGCATCAATGCCGTAGATTGTGAGTGATCAGATCCTAAGCGCCTTGCTAGTCCCAACTGCAAAATTTCAAAACCGCCTCGCTTGTATTCCCAATTATAATCCTTGTCAAGAAAGGAGGGCGACTCTCTATACATCTGTTCCTATACAGCGATTCAAAGAAAATTCATTACGCGTAAATATCTCGTAGTCGGATACGGCTATCTTCGGATATCAAGACCGTCTCGATATTGATGAGCCGGGACTTGGCTTCCTCGAACCGCCTACTACTTCTGCCGCACTACCAAGTAGATCCATCCCTTGGTCAGGATCAACTCTGCTGATATTATGTTGATGGACATAACCGTAGCTCGTAGGCCTCTCTTCTGTACCACTAGCTGAAGGCAAGTTAGAGTCTTCTGTCCCGGCGGTCGAAGTGGCTGAAAGCCGCTTCTGTGAATTAGTTCGATCAAATGGTAATCTCGTCGATGCGGTCCCGGGAGGTCGTGTGTCGTTAGATTGCGTCTGCGATACTGGTACACTTGGAGATGCCCCGACATCGATGAGTCGTCTACCGCCTAATGGCTCCACACTAGAATTCCGTTTTGAGCTTTTCCTAGGTACCTCGGGCACCTCTGGTACGTCTTCAACCTCCGTCGTTGCTTTCGCCGTCCTCTGTGACGGGTGCCTGCTCGCCTTGGAGGCAATTCTACTGGGGACCCTGAAGCTTTCGCCAGCATCAAGGTCTGGTAGAAGTGGTGGTTCTGGGGAAACTTTCGTGATTTCTAGGTCCATCTCGTCAGATGACCGAGGTTCACCATCTTCATTCAGTAACTCGCCTTGAGCGGTGTCTTCGACGGCACGTTTACTCCTCTTCGACCTTGGAGTATCATCCTCATCATCACTCTCTATTGGTCCGTTTCGTAGTACGCCCATTGCTACAGGGATGCCTTCGGGTGGCTCGTCGATAAACTCGCCGCCTCTCGCCTTCATTGCCGGTGGCATTCTAGCACTTCTGACTACCTCGAAGCCCTTGCCTTTCTCTTTAGTCTTACCCCCAAAGAGACGCTTGAGCCATCCTGTAGCAGTTGCAACTGGACTCGTAGGATCTGCGGGCCCTGTGCCCAACCTGCGGCCTGGTCCTTCCGAATTCAAAGCTGGGCCGCGCACTCCATAGTAGAAATCAACCTCGCGAGTTGAGTAATCCGCTCTAGGGGCGAAGACTGGTATAAATGGAACGGGTGCCGCCTTACCTGAGGCGCCTGTCATATCATCTCCATCAGTAGGCCTATCATGTTGACTCAACCGATGGGTTGATAAATCAATGCTGTTTAAGGAAGCGCGCGTCCGATTCGGCGACGATGAGCCTATTTCGTCGATGGTAGCTCGGCGGGCACGTGGAGGTCGGTAATAGGGATCCGCCGTAGGTTGAGGGCGGGTGGCTTGCCCCGGGGACGGTAGGAAAGAGAAGGTGCTAGCATCTCCAGGAATTGACGTAGGGGTGAAAGCGCCACCACTACCTAAGGGAATAGAATACGCATCTATGCTCCGTGCGTCTAAAGCACTAGAACTCCTCTGGTTGGGACCAACAAGGATCCCCATGCTACCCGCAGATTCGCTTCTCACACGGCCGTATCCTCTCTTGGTCGTGTTCTCGGAGCTTAACATAGCGGCAGTGCTGAGTTGGCTTTGCCGGGATTGGGCTCCACGTCGGTCCACACGTCTCGAGAGTTGGCGAGCCCCGAAAATCTTGGACAGCCCACCCCTGGTCTGTCCATCAATGTCATCACCTCCTGCACCTAATAGGCGTGCGATTACTTCGATGATTGTTTGTAGTGCGTTGAGGAAGAAGCCGAAGATAAGGACACAGCCGTGTATTAGCAAGATTGCGTAGCCAATCCACCCCTTCTGACCCTCCGCGACGCCCAAACTTGGAGTAAACGCTATCATGAGCATAACGGAAATGAAGCGGGCCACCGAAAACCCCGTATGATAAGCGTTCATCGAAGTAGCCGAATGAAAAGGCCGAAATGCGTGAAGTGTGAGTATTTGGATTACTTCACAAACGGCCAATATTACTATTTGCGCAGTGCCGGACGGCTGCACGGCGCCAATGGTGATGCCTCGCATAATCGTTAGTATGATCGGAATCAGCGCAAATGCAGCCGCCTCATCGGAGTACGTATTATAGAGAGGTCCATATAGTAGTACCGTCGGTAAATCATCAAACAAATGCGCCCTCGGTTTGGTAGTTGCGATGAGGTACATGAGCCATATTGCAAACCCGATGATCACGACCAGAGTGAGGACAGCTAGTCCAACGAGATAGCCCTCAGAGCTAGAGGCGACTACTAGCTGGAAGGTGGAAAGCGCAACAATAGGAAGTAGAAAGTAGCTGAAAACAATGCGTATGATATTGCCGGCCGAGAAAGGTATGTTCTTAGCTCGAAGGTCTTCCTCGGGAACACGGTTAATGTACCGTAAGAGCCATCGTGCAAAGAAGCCAACCTGTATTAGGAAAAGCACGGCAGCAATCATGGCAAGTAACCATACCATCATCCCAGGCCAGATATCTTCGACCTGGCTCATGCCGTCGAGCTGCGCAGTAATTTCGAGGCCGTAGTTGTAGGTACCATTTGTGAAATAGATACCGTCTACCAAACTCTGCCAGGGCTCTGCCTTGGAGACAAAACTCTGGTTGAACATCAATGAGGACCAGGAGACTTGGCTCGTCACTGGCTGATAGAATCCGGGGTATTGCAGGGTGAGACTACCGGTCAGGGCGATAAATTGGATGTACTGGAGACAGTCCCCAAATCCCGGGGTAACTAGACGCAAAAGATCAGGGTCTCTCCCATAATTTGACGTCCAATGGAAGACGTCGCTGGTACCCCATGGACTGAATATTGCCGCGAAGGCTGTCGCAAATCCCACCAAGATCAGAACAAATAACGGAGCGAACTTGAGGGACCATGCGATTCCACCAAGGTCCGGCGTCAGAACTGTCGACACACAACCAATCGAGGTCGCCTGAGCGTCACCGTACCATATAATAAAGGTGGGAGCGAACGACGTAAAGGAGTACGTCGAAGAGAAGTCATTCGAAAGGTTGAACGCAGGAAGACCGACAGTCGAATTCCTACAGAAGGTCAAATGTCAGTACGTTATTGTGAGTAACTGGCAAAGCTCCTCTTTTCCGTTATGCCATTTTAATTTCCATGGAAGCAACCTACGAAGGAATATCTTTAAACACGGGACCAAGCGGACATGTCCCATTTACGAGGCTATCACAGAAGTTCGAATTCAAATACCAAGGCTGGTATGTCAGGACGTCAACCTTGGAGTGTAATGTCGTCACTTTGCGCTGAGCGGGCGGCAGAGTCTGGTCAGGCTCGTTTTGGATTTTCCCATTGAGTACTAGACTCGGGTCGTTCCAATCCGAAGAGTTCCATGACGGCAAGGGATCGCTACCGGCTCGGCCTGTTACGTTCCCCCAGACTATAACTCTCAGGTTGTGAGCTGGGTTTACGGTGTCGAACACGGCGTCGACGTGTAAGGGGACCCATTGGAGTTGGGCTTGACCTGCCGGTTGGTTGGTATAGATGTATTTGCTATCGAGGCAGTTTTCGAACGGGACCATCACCGCGGAAGCGGTATGGATCCAAGTGCATGCTACCAAGATACCCAATATGAAACCGGCAGGAGATGAGAAGTTGGCGACATGTCGTATGGCTGAGACCCATGCAGACGGTGATAACCGATGCCTCTCTTCCTCGGATCTATGAGCGCCTGTCATCTTGTCGGGCGAAGTTTGGTCCGTCGTATACGCATCTTGAGTCTCGTCAATCTCGACGTGGGCGTATCTCGAGTAAGGAGTAGGGGTACTGGGAACTCTCGAGGTATGACTTCGCATTGTTCGTCGTCGGCGAATAATACCAAGAGGGTTTCGTCCAGGGCTTAATGCGGAAGGCTCTAGGACCACTAGGGCCGCATCGTGCTGGGACGAAGAGTAGTCTCGCCGGGTTTGTCGACTGACTGCCGCGATTGAATGGACGCGCGCAATGGAGGAACGTGTTAGATTTACTCGGAAGAGGGTATTCGGGTATTCTCAATAACTGGAGTACTATGTGTACAAGTAGGATATAGATACGAGTAGAAAATTGTAAGACGACGAGGGAGGATTTGGGAAAGGAGAACGGATATCGGGCACCTGGGGCGTTATTGTGGCAGTGCGTCGTTCGGTTTGTGGTGATTATGATGTTACCAAATCTAGCATACAACCCAAGTTGTATCGTCCGTCTAACAACCAAAAGGAAATAAATATCCCTGTCCACTCGCTTGCTTAGTGCTTCGAGCTTCTGATTTGATGCTTCGCTAGCTACCTAGCTAGCTAGTTGTTCATTAATAAAAAAAAATACTAAAGCGAGAGTGGTGAGAAGCGAATCGGGGGAGTGACGACAGAGATAGTGCTATAGGTAGATATCGACAATTGAAAGTATTATTATGTATGTACTTATTAATATGAATTGGGATGAAATTGGAACAGAACAAAGAAAAAAAATCGTTAAGAGCGGAGAGAAACTCAAGGGACCCTTGAAGCCCGTCTTAAACGCCAACGCATCTTGCTACATTAGCGCCTGAGACTAGGCTGCGTACCTCGTACATCCTACGGGATTTCCACAAAGTTGTGAAAGCTGACGGATCTCCCTATCTCGCCTGTCAGGCTTCAACAATCCCAAATCATAGCTGTAACTGGTTATAATGATATCTTAAAGCACATCCAAGCCCACCGATAGCATATTAGTAATCGTATATGACTGGAAGAATCGAACGATGATAATTACATGTATGGTATACTTCATGATCTTGATGCTTTTTGACCAATCAGAAGCGATGACGATAACGATGAAGTCATGATTGCTCTGCCAGTACTACCTACTGGAACAAGAGAAAGACCAAAGTGCAAGTACAATTGACGATGTACGGTACATAGTCCCAATAGTATGGGCAAGCCGTGGTTTGAGTTTAAACTTAACTTTCTTTCTCTTCCATCGTTCATACCTTTTGAACCACTTACTTACGCGTATGGGTAGCTACCTACCTCAGCTATCTAATGTAAGGAGCTATGCATCATGTGTAAGAGAGGAGCTGCTTCTGTAGAACGGTGACACAATTGCGGAGACCGCGGGACCCGGCAAGTACCCAGTTCGTTGTAAACATTGAAGCTTTAAATGTACTATAGTACTCTTTTCTTGACCCAAAATGGCGTTTTGTTCAACCCGGAGACTCATTCAGTCATTCAAAATTTGATTCAAATTTGGTCTTAAGCGTCGGGTGCTACGCGACAACGTCAACTCGAACAACAATCTCTACTACTGTTAAAATGACTGTGTCACAATATTTCACGCAGCTTTCCTATTTCTAATCATTTTGCCCGTATATTGGTCCTACCAAGAAGTGTTTCTAAAAATTCAACGTACGCATTCACGAAATCTAATCTCATACAATCCCCCTTTATCCATTGTAATAGCCTTTCTCAAGAGATACTCCTATATGTATACATCTATTTCTAGTATGGCGTTCAAATGGCGCTGGGGCTAGGAGATACCGTTCCACCGGAGAGAAACAGCTAAGAAACATCATCGACAGGTGTACCAATGGCTAGTTAGATATGGTGCGCTCGTGTCAACCACGTCCGGCGTCGAGCTAGGTGTCTAGTTCGGACGCCCTACCGTCTGCCGTTGAAGGAAATATCCCGAAAAGTCATGACAGAGCCTCTCGTTGGATGGAAGCTAATACGGGTCTGACGGGGCCACACAGCTTCACTAGCCAGTAGCCGAGCAGCGCATCCCACTGACAGCTAGTCGGTGGTCCATCTTGGTCTTGGCATTTTCATGCCATATGGTAAGACGGACCCAAAACGCGATGTTAGCATCGTGCAGATCGTGTTCAGTATCTGAGGCCTCGCGCAACCCGAAACTTCAAAATGGATTCATTTATTCATAACCCGGTCGTCATTCCCTCCCTTTCTACATATAGCCCCGGATGTTTCAACCATACTTCGCAGCAACGGAGCCGCCGATCTTAAGCACCGCCCGCAGCTCATATAATCCGAAACGCGTCATAGCAATGCACCTCTTCATGCAAATACGAGCCAGGAGCACGCCTGAGGCTTGAGAAAATCGAGATCGACGCCTAGGGTTCCAATGTGGCACAGCATTAGCGCCATGAAAAAGCAGGTTCTTCCGTCCGCTGTATTCCGACTTCGTCTCGTCACAATTATAGTTGGGGCTTGTCCACTACCGATAGGGCCACCATACAGGCGCCACACTGTAGGCATATGTAATACGAAAAAAAGTCTTTAATTATTAAATGTGAACAGAATCTTCTAGCTAAGACGAAAAGTTGAGCATTCGTTTCGTACCTCGGTGAAATTGGACTCCGAGAATTGTTCTCTCATTCCACTCACGAAAGAGGCTCACTCGGGTTCTCAGAAGTCTAGATCTCGCGCCATAGCCACGCATACTTCCTTCCGTAAGTGTGCCAATAAAGATTGGGCTGAGACTAGAATTCATTGGAATACCACGTGGCAGGAATGCTAACGTAACTTGTCTCGGATTGGAAATGTTCATTCCGCTGGGCTTTTTCTGGTTTTGCTTAAGTGAGGTTTACTTCGTATTGGCTTCACGGAAATTCTATGGGAGAATACCTGCTTCTCTCCTGATGAGCAACTTGGTCTATACAAGTGATTGGGGTTGACAACCAATAGAACTCAAATCTGAAGGCTTCTTTGAGTGCCTCTTCTTATTCAAGTGATCTCTCGAAGTGATAGTTTTCGATAATCAATGACATTGGACCAGTTACCAAACTTATACCGGAGGCGTCGGCCATCCCAAGCTGCATGGTCCAATATATTCGGATCTTTTCGGGCTGAGAAGCTTCGACATTATCGCCTCCCATTCGAAATATCGTCTCCTGCCAGTTCAACTTGCGTACTTAGGTGATATCTATGGATTACTCCATATGGCTTCAACCTCTTTGGAGGCCGTTAATAGACGCCATGACGTCTCGAGAATATCGTGAGGTGTCTTCTCTAAACCATAACCGCACTTTGTTCCCGAGATTCCGAGCTAGAGCTGTATGTATTGAGATTCGTCTCTGACTTGTCTGTAGTTCTCTTCTCCCTGCGATCCTCATCTCCATCTTCGGTTATCCGGACAGTAGGCAAACTACCACCAAGCAGAAGTACAACAGCAGCGCTAGCAACATCATATTCATACCAATCCTCGATACAGTATCTCGTTACCAACAAGATGGCTACCTTCCAGCCTCCCTAACCGCCCTCCTATTTCCGGACGCCTCCACACTCGCCCAATTTTCGTTACTCCCACATCATAAGCCGTCCCGACCTAAGCACCACCCTCGAAAACGGCCTACATTAGCTCGGCAGCCCAAGCGTCCCGCGTGTTGAAGTTCATAATAGCCACTAAAACGGGCAACAGTGACAGAGGCCAGTCCAAATGGCCAGCCATTATTACCGTTGATCACAGAGCAAGAAACACTAGTGCAGCATGTCCTGTAAGCAACCGCGTATCGTTGGATGTAAACATAAAAAAAGGAGAGACACTCATACCAGTCTAAATGGCCAGCCATTATTACCGTTGATTGCCGAGCCATCGGCTCGAAACAGAAACGACCTCGAGGATGAAATATTTCTAGAGCCAGCACCTACATACGCACTGGAAGACATGGAGGCGGCGAATCTGTTCCATGACTGCAAGCCTCAACTCCACGCAGTCTACGCACACCACATACAATGCCGACCCCTGCCCCTTGATAAGCGTTCCTCTCCCGTTTCTCCTGACGAGAACGACCTTCCAGAACTTCGACTGCGTCAAGGAGTTATGATGTCGACAAGCCACTCACTCCCTTCTGGATAGATGCGGCTCGATCCACGCCGAAGCTGGCATGAATCAATGTCTGGACGCTGCAAAATCTTAGTTTATTTGCCAAAAGGTTATGATGAAAGTAGAGGGGAATTTGACCCTGACATGACACATTGGATGCCCTTGCGGAGATTCCCTGGCTTCGAAGATACCATATAGAGGCTATGTAGACACTGGAACGTATTTGAAGAGTCTGCCTTATATACTCTTTTAAGTTCGTCATATTTAGTATTAGATAGAGTTCTTGGGGGTCTGAAACAAGTACGAATAGCTAAAGGAGTATCTTTTCCATATATGTAGCAAGTTTACGAGTGCCCAGTCACTTAGCTCATCATGCCCATCATGTATAGCAATTAGAACGCGAATATCTTGTAATCTTAGCCTTTAGCAAGCTCCGTGAGGCACTGAGAACCACACCAAGTAATGACGCCCAGTTAAGCGGAGCAGCATTTATATGCCATCTTATAGGCTCAGCTGTAAGCATATCCGCCACACTTAATCGCCAGTTGAAATTCCCTTGCCTTTTAGCCGAGAGCAGAGACCAATTTCCAGCTCGATCTCTTCACCTCCAGCTAACTCATTCTGCATACGAAGTAGTGATTTTAGACGCTCTTCGACTTCGCGGCCATCGTCAAGGCTCATCTTAAGGCCATTGATGACAGTCCCGCTTTCCACGTATCTATCGTACGGCACGCCTTGGTGGACAGAGGTACGCAGAGCCTCAATACTTGAAGCCTCAACCAAGGCCAAGAAATGAACCTGGCCGTCAGACGGAACGTTCTCCAATGGCAAGAGGGAACTTTTCATCCGTCTGAGTTTCCTTGCTCTTTGGCCTCCCTCTTCCGCAGCCATCGACTTCTGCCGACGTAAGAGGTATGCTCTGGGATCGCAATCCGGAAGGCTTGTCTTGATAGGTTCTTTTATCTTGGAAGAACTGGGTTCTTCCTGGACCCGACTAATACGCAACTGGGTATGTGATTGACCTTGAGCAGCTCCCAGGCGGACTTGGTCGTGATGCGTCTCTTGTTGCGAGAGTTGATGATTGAGGGTCTGTCGCGCTACTGCTAACATTCGCTGAAGGCCGTTCTCATCACCCATATCTTGGTCTTGCTGACCTTGCTGACTGAGTGCGCTGTCCTCATCTTCCGGTCGACCCCTTTTACGACTTCCTCTAGCGCCTTCAAAGAGTGTTGTCTGTTTCATACCGTCTGAAGATGGGCCGCGTCTAGAGTCGGCTGAATGACTAATGCTGTGCTCGGCTCTTCCTAAAGATGATGGCGGTGACCAAGGAGGATAATTACGGCGACGCCGAGGCCCCGGGGTAGTCTGCACTATAGCGTTATCCGTTGCTTTTTGTGACGCCATCCTGGATGGGCTTAATATCGGGCTACGATACGGACCACCTGGCAACCTAGACCGTAATTGACGAGTGTTTCTCTGTGAGTGTAAGTATCTCTGGCTTGGTGGGACATCGAGATCTCTAGGTGCGGCTCCTATGTGGCGAAGAATAGGGGGATCTGGGGTCATGGCACTTTCAAATGTTGACAGCTGCTGACTATTCTGACAAGGCGACCTATTTAGTGTCTGTTGGCCTATGTTTTGGCTAGGTGCATTCACCTTAGCGATAACCCACGGGTTTACCTCTCGAGGAGCTGGATGTTCGACAACAGCCTGGTTCTCTTGGAGACGAGGTAGCTCCTGTGTAGGATGTGGACGCTTCTTGCGAGAATGACTATGGCTGTATTCATTAAAATCTGTGGACATGTCAACATTACATCGAGTATATCTAGTATTAGGTAGTATATCATTGAGACCCGGATTTTCTGGAGGTATGGGCTTGTTCTGGATAGCCAAGGTCCGCGGATTGATTGGCGTGAAATCAATGATAGTAGGACCAGGCGCTCCTTGACCTTCTTCTTGTAATTGAGTAGGTATATGATGCTGAGTCGTAGCTGGTTGTTGCTCCGGAGATGCCATCGGCAGACTTGGTCGTAATGCTGTTTCGCCTGGTGTCTGTTCTGAGGGAATGATGTTAGTAACCGCTTCAGCACTAGACGAAGGCCCGGACTCCGTGGATGGTGATTCCTGAGTTCCTGTGCCGTTCTTCCCATCCAGCGTGGTTCTGTATCGAAGCGGTAACTGGAGACATGGGCTGTCAAGAGTGGGTTCCTTGTATATTTCTCTACATAGGCTCTTGAACCCATCAAGGACTGTGTCCTCATTAGAAAATAAAACTTCATCCTTGGACGGTTCTATATTTGCATCATAACTTCCGGGAGGACACTTAATATTTAGTCGAATGAAGCAGTCTTTGGGCGGGATTGCAGAGGAACCTTGTCGAAAAGCAACAGCTATGTGCTCGACGTAGATGCCCAGTAGTTTCTTCATTGTGCCCTTCTTAACTGTAAGAGGACGGCCATCGACAGAGAAATAGCGTTGTTTTGGGACTTTGGAAGGATCCGAGCCCGGCTTCAGCATGAAAACTTCGAACAAGTATGGACTATTCGGCGGGGGATCATGGTGTTCAGTGCAAGAACTGTTTTCGTTGGATTTATTTTCTATTTCAAATATCTTCTCAAAACAATGAGTCGCAGGCTCTGCTCCGAATAGTTGAACCGCTGCTTCTCTGGCAGTAGCGTCTGGCTTCGGCGAATAGGACCAATTATGCTTGGGGGAGTGCAGGACTTTGAACGAGAGTTTAAGTCGAGGTCTCGCCATGGCATAAGAACGAAGAAGTTCGCAGATCTTATCTATTGTTTTCGACGACTCCTTGATAGTCACTTGCTCCCGAACTGGTAGTCTGCTGAACAGATCGGTGACGCTTACCGTAGTTCCAACTGGTGCTGATGTTGGCTGTTGCTTCAACACGCCTCCCTTATCTGGCTGAATATGGAGGATAGCTGCGACTGGTTCTGAAGAGATTTTGGTGGTGATGGTGATCTTGGCTAAGGAATTCGCGCTTGCTAATGCCTCGCCACGGAACCCAAGCGTCTTTATAGAGTAGTTCCTCAGCTCATCAAAGTTTCTGAGCTTACTCGTATGACCACGTCTTCCTAGAGCATCGTAGTCATCCGGGTGAATGCCATTGCCATTGTCCCGGACTTCGATCTTCTTGACTGTATCCGCAGAGATTATTACTTCGATTGAAGTAGCCTTAGCATCAATCGAGTTATCAAGTAACTCTTTGACTAAGGCGACCGGAGTCGTGACAGCCAAAGGAGAACCGAGGAGTCGAGTTGTCGACTCGGGTAAACGAGAGATAGAAGACATAACGAAGACCAAGCTGAGCTGGAAACATAATAAACCGAAACGGTACCCAATCTAGGAATTTGATATGATCTAACGATACCTTCTAGCATCTTCTGAGAGATACGGGCGACAATATAGAGAGATCTTCTGTTTGAAGTGTGAAGGATGCTACTTACTGCATTGCAGAGAGTGGGAGGCTCAATGAAATCAAATCCATGGTGCCTTCCGTTGCTAAATCCTCTATCCGATTAGATAGATACATACCTGTAAAGAGAGTTTGCAATTTAGATTCCATTCCATCATACGTGCTCTTTCCTTCTTGCTGTTATCAATCGAAAGCACCTTACTCACTTGAGGTGGTACCAAAATGAAGTGTAATAGCCCTGTATGTAGGTACTGTAACACAAGCACAAACCAACTGTGAGTCAGGTGACGAACGCGCACACCTAGGTGCCGTAAAAGGCTAAGACAGGTAGGGTCAACCCCTGTCCGGAGTGCGTCATGCCCCTCTGCATTGGCTCAGCCCACCATTGTGTTACCCATAGCACTCGTCGTACTCGTAGTACCTCAACGAGAAGCTTCCCGTCTTACCAAGTCCTCCTCTCTCTCTCCAGCATTCCTAAGCGGCTCAATTCCTCCCAATTGGCGAAAATACATGTCATCCTGACGCCCGCTCATTACTTAGCATTAAGAAACTAGCTTCGGGGCTCTACCCAAAAGAAAGAAAAAAAAGGAAAACAAGATGGCACACTCCCTCAAGGGCCCGACGCCGCAGGAGCACGACGGCAGCAGCCTGCGCATCGGCATCGTGCATGCGCGCTGGAACAGCACCATCATCGAGCCGCTGGTCAAGGGCACTAAGGACAAGCTTCTGAGCCTCGGCGTCAAGGAGTCCAACATCGTCGTGCAATCGGTGCCGGGCTCGTGGGAGCTTCCCATCGCCGTGCAGCGGTACAATATCCCCTCTCTCTACTTCTTCCCTCTTCACCCCCTCTACTCCCTCGCCCTATAGCAGTCATACCGTCCATCCCTCGCTTGAACCCTCCAATCTCCCCGTCCTATAAGTAGCGTAATGTTAACAAGTCTGAACTAACACGCCTCCCTCCCCCCAGAATGTACGCAGCCTCACAAATCCAACAATCCTCCAGCGGCTCCGCTTCGGCGGGCGATCTCCTCGGGGGCTCGACAACCGACCTATCCACTCTCCCCACCTCCTCATCGCAGCCCTTCGACGCCATCGTAGCGATCGGCGTGCTCATCAAGGGCGAGACCATGCACTTCGAGTACATATCGGACGCAGTCTCTCAAGGGTTGATGCGCGTGGGCCTAGATCTAGGGATCCCCGTCGTCTTCGGCGTGCTGACCGTGCTCAACGACGACCAGGCCAGGGCGCGCGCCGGCCTGACCGCCGGCGGCCATAACCACGGCGAGGACTGGGGCTCTGCTGCCGTCGAGCTTGGTGTTAAGCGTGGCGCTTGGGCTAAGGGGAAGCTGGAGTAGGGCGGAAGAATAGGACCGTGGGGAAAAAAAGAAGAAACAAGAGGGAAAAAAAGAAAAAGAAGTGAAGTCTAAGCAATGGGTTTTGGAAATGTGGCCAATATGAGGAAGCCTTGCTCGTTGCATAACGGCTAGACAACGCCAGTTGTGACGGGCTCGTTGGGAAGATATGTCATCTAGACTCGTAGGCTACTTTACCTTATAACCCCAAGAGACCCTGATCAAAGTCATAATGCTGAACTTATCTTGACATGCTACTCAAATTCCGTGCTGTCCTCCCATCTCTGGAATTTAGCATGCCCCTAACCAATTTTTATGAACATACAATCAAGATACACAAGGTAATTGGGTGTTGGGTGGATAAAGTATTAGATTATTGGTATATAGGCTGGTCTATCATGAGTCGTCCCGCCACGAATTTCAGACACGCCCTCCAAATCCATCCCACACGTCTCTTTTTCTAACTGGCAGGTCTTTCTCTTATCCAAAAGCTGAGTCTTATCTTTCTTATGAATCCAGATGCGCCCTCTTCTTCCCCATCTCCAAATCACATGTTCAAAATTGTGCCATCTTGAGATATACAAAATCGGATCGTCCTCTACTCGAAGGATCCTTCCAATATTAGGCGGAGAGGGTGACGGGGAAAAGAAACGTTTCCTGGAGTCTGAACGATGAGGAAGACCTTTTGTTGCCCTGCACATGCTCCGTTTTATGTAGCCAAATATGATTATGCCATTAGCCCGTTAGAATGCACATTGCGCCCTTTAGCTGATGAGCGCCCCAATATCAGCCCCGAAATTCTTCTTGGACCGCCAAAGGCTCTTCTTCTTCTCCCTCTTCGCTTTCATCGCTTCCCATCCTTGTTCATCGTCGTCGTCGTCCTCCTTGTTCACCTCAGACACCTTCGCCTCGACATGGAGCTTCGAGTGCGCTGTTGGCATAGCCCCAGACATGGTAGATGTTCTGCCATTATCATGCATTGCGACGCTAGAAACCGGTCGATAACGTCCAGGTAGCCCAATGTTGCTGCGTTCCGATGGTGCAATCGAAGGAGCATAGCCTTGGCCCTGTGCCCGAATTGAAGGCGCGTAGCCTGCGTTAGGAGGCTGAAGCCACGATGCTGAGCTTGGTTGAACCATGCTCATCGTCCGCATCTGATTCTCGCCTCTTGGCAAACTCAAGTTCATCCCATTGCCCATGCTATTCGGCATATCGCCCATAAATGAATTCCGTTGCATATCTCCAAAAGACCCTATGGATCCCAGAGACTGCGTTGGCATATGGCCTTGAGCTCGAGGTGGCCCTTGAGTTTGTTGTCCTCCATGTCCAGCCATCATTTGCATAAATTGCATCTGCATTTGCATGAACTGCGTCATCTGCTGAGTCATTTGTAGTTGCGCTTGATCACCAGGAGTCAGAGTTTGGCTAGGCATTTGCTGCATGCCCATTGGGTACATCATCTGAGGAGGGATGCCATTGATAGGATCAAAACCACCATTCATAGGCATTCCATTCGTATGCATGTTGAGTGGCAGACCGGTCCTGGAACTATCGACGGCCGGACTACCACGTCGCATTGCTCGTGACCGTTCCTCATTGGCAATCACACCGACCAAGCCCCCTGTTGGGACTACCCGGCTTGGGGGAGGAATCCCTCCTCCTAGGGCAAATGACTCCCTTGGAACTTGGTTGATCAGCCCTGCACCGAGGTATGGATCTTGTGGTAGTTTCCTAGCAAATGGTGGTAGACGACCTCCACTAGCTCCGCCCTGGCCGCTGCTCTCGCCCACAGTAGATCCCGGTCCGCCAACATAAGAGGGTTGTGCGATAGAAGCCCGCAAGTTCGGATTGGACGACATATTGGCCAGACGTGTCGGTGGTCGATTCTTATTGGGGAATCCATGTGCCGCGAGGATTGCCAGGGGCACCTCCTCGTCGGAATCAGAGCCGTCAGAGGGAGGTGTTGGGGTCAAGCCTTTGCTCGGTTCGTCGTTTAGCAACAGGTTTGGTGTGCTCATTGACATGGAGATACTAGGACGCGAGGTGTGAGTGTTCGTAGACTCGCCTGTCACTTTCATCATCTGTTGTCGGTAAACAGTCATATGCGCCTCTTGCTTTTTTCTTTGCTTGGCAAGCTGCTTTGTCTTCTCGCGCTCATCCTCATCGTCATCATAGTTATCTACTTCATCCTTGTCTGACTCCTTATCATCGACTAGCCCCATTATCTCTTCTCGAGCTTTATCCTGGCGATACTTCTCAAATTCTGCAGGAGTCATTACCTTGTTCTGCGGTTGGCTGTTCGAACGACCGCCAATCTTGGGAACGAATCGAGGACGGCTGACGGTCCTATCGAACATATTATCATCATCGGCTCGCGACGATTTCGAGTATGATTCAGTGAAACCGGACCTAAAACTGGTTGTGCTATCTTCGTCTCTTCTGTATCGGCCAGAATTGCCATTAGGACCTGACGATTCCTCAGACAGGAATTGGGTAGCGGCAATCGAATCCCTCAATAATGTGGTATCTTCATCGTCTTCGTCCGACCGTCGTGGCTCTATAGGGCTATCATGGTGCCTCGGAACGGGAGGCGGCGGTGGTTCACTAGTCGCCGGAGGCGAGGTTAAGCTTCGGCCAGTGTTTAGTAGTCCATCAGTTGAATGATGGCTGGCCCACGAATGCTGCGGAGGTTCGACAGGGGCAGAGTTATCGAGATGAAGCGGAGAGGGTTGACCAGTTCGATTTCCCATCAAGTTACGTTCTTTCAACGTGGCAACACTTGCACGTTTGTCGAACTTCAGCATACTGCTGAGATCACCGCCTAGATCCAACATAAAATCTCTATCGTCAACTTTTGGTGGCGTTGCTGTGCTGACAGACGAGCTTGTCTCGGCCCGCGAGCGACCACGAGGCGTACTATGGTTGTACTCGTCGGGCATCGTAGGCATAGCGGGAACAGACTCCTCGGCTGGTATTGTTGGCAGCGCGCCCTTCCTACTGCCAAAGGAGAATGTCCTCCCGGCTTGCTTGAGGAAACTACCTGAATTCTTGTGTGGAGGTGGAATAGGGGCTTCTGACATCGATGTAGGCTTTCTTCCAGTATTACGCCAGTCGTCCTGTGGTGTGAAGTCGGTAGAGGAAGGGGCCGTAGAAGCGTTACTGTGACGGGAGGAATTGTCGGAAGCAGTCTTGGTAGTGTTGGAACTTCCACTACCGCTAGTGAGGATCAGTAAAATTGCACAACGCTAGGGCCAGTCTAATATAAGAGTACGGGCTTCTGAGACAATGCCGTGTTAAAACCTGAGTAACCGGGGCTGCCGGGGCGCCGTAATATCGACCACCTGGGCATTGGGTTATGCCCGGACCAACTCTTGGCAAAACGATTGATACAAAAATAGAAAAACAAGAAAAGGGATGAGAAAAATTACCTAACATCCACATACCGATTATTTTTCAAGCCCGCGAAAAGATTATCCTCCGGTGCGAGATCTGGAATGTTTGACTTGGACGCAGCAGCACCCGTCATCTTGGCCAATCTGGCACCGCCATCGAAGGATTTCCCACTGCCCACTTCGGATCGTTCGAGGACCCGAAACGAATGCTCTGCTATCGGTCCATTTGGATCTTCTGCCGCGGTCGATTTCCGCCGAAACGTGACTGGAAACCTAGGCATATAGATTGACTCGCCTCAAGCTATTTGGGTTACCAGAAACCCATAAACAAGCGAAGATCCAACGTTTACAGGTATCGGCTAGTTCGTGCAAGATGTCTGCTAATGTAAAGGACGGCGGGGGTTATAATATTTGGATCGACTTGTGGTCTCGAAGACTGGCTTCGGAGCTCACGCTTTGCTAAATGTCTGAGTATGACGCGAGCAGGCGGGAAACTGCATGGTGAGGAAAAATTCAAGTCAGCTGTGTTCTGTGGAATTGTAACCATCCACTGTCCTGGGTCCTGCTGTGATGGGATAGTCGGGAAACACTTGTCTTTAAGCCCGAAACGCGTAATAATGGTGGGTTTTCCTTTCGATCGGGAAGGATAATGGGATGACAGGTCGGAGTTTATCATATGAGATGAAGGTTTACTACTCCGACTTGTTGCAATTCCAATTCTCGGGGCATTCCTCGTGGTGAGATAGAAAGGTGTCAACCCAGATTTATAAACTTGTCCACTTCGCAGTGACCTTTGCAACGTTTTCTTCTTCCCCAATCTGCTTCAAATCAAATAAACAGGCAGTTACCACTTACACTGAGGGGATGATCAAAATACGGTTAACCGAGGACCGCTCGCTAACAATGGTTGCTTGCTGGGTTGAAAATACAGATGAACCTTATTTATTAATATAGTACGTAAAGTTGTAGGATACGCGATGCGATGGAGAAATGCGGATCGAAGAACTTGTTCGAACTAATGGAATAAAAACGGATTGAACGACGGGACGGCAAACAACGTGGGAAAGAAAAAGGCACGTTATTGATCACGGTCAGAATGCAGTTGGTCTTCCGAAACACGATTTGTTGCTGATTGTGAAGCGGATGAGCGAAAACGATCGAGGGGACCCCGTTGTTGTCGAAAGTTGATCAATGAGAGAATGCTGCGGTCAAGCAATATTCAACTCCTAACTCGCAGGCTCAACAGCGCTACGAACTTGGGTATGGGATGAGATTACTCGAATTGTGGCTGGAACAAGAGAGCGAACGATGGAGTTTGAAAGAATAGAGAGGGAGGGAGGAAAAAAAGTTAGGTGTGAGTGTTCAATGACGAGGAGGTATGGTGTCAGGCGAGGCAGTAGCGAGACGTTATTTTCCTTCGTTTTCGCCAATTCTTAGGTACATGACATCCTCCAATGGGCGAAAACCTGGACCTGGGAAAGCCTTGGCTTACCTACTATGTACGTGTACCTAGGTTATGGTATTGGAGGTATTTGGGGAGTATTGGAGGTTGCAGATTACACAATTCCATACCATACAATACCATACAAATACATGCTAGACTCTATTTTTATGTAGATTCATGGATGGTATGGGGGGAACTTTGGTTGGTGAGTTCCAGTTCTATTGTGACTTGAATCTACCACCCACTGCACCCATTGCTAGCCACCTGCACTGCTACATGTAGCTTCTAGCATGTACTGTACGTACGTGAAACACAAAGAATACTTCTTATTTGGGACAAGTCGGGCGTTCGGTGGATGGCGGAGTGGATCGGCGAGGCCGCGCTAGCTGCATTTGATCATGCATTGTACGATCAGATGCCTACCTTTAGGTACAAAGCCTGCAGTCCGTCAATTGGCCGATGTTCTTGGGCTATCGCCGGCGTCAGCTGCTTGGGAAAAGGGAAAAGAGAAATGGGTAAGGGAGGGGGGGCAATAGGCAATAGGCAAATACGGTACAAAGTCCCAGGTGTGTGACGAGAACATGAGAAGATTTGACCGCCGCCCGTCAATCTACCTTCAGTCTTCATCTAATCAACATGAAGTCTAGAATTTAAAATGGCAGTTGTGTAATAATGGCTTTTATGCTTGGGGGAAAATGGTTACATCTGAAGTGCTTCACCTTGATGAATAGGACCAAGCCGCGCCATACAATCATCCCTTTCTGGGGTACTCGTACTGTTACCGTATGGTACAAAGTCACGGACTGCTAGGTACTAGGTTTATCTGTGGGCACTGGGCTGATGAACCCAAGGGACCGGGGTGCTGTTGGGAGAAAGCGCGCTAGAATCGGCGAAGTACTGCTAGGATTGTCAAGCCAAAAAGCCAATCGATGCTAAAAGAGGCACTTTACCTTGGTTATCACTAAGATCCATGGATGGTATGTAATGTGTTGTATTCAGTTCACCTGCCAACCTCCTCAATGTACATAGTAGGACTCACCAGTGTTTGCGAGCGTTGACGCCACGAGGAATGCATGTGTCGTACACGTACTTCGGCACAACTGTATGTACCGACTGATAATTCTCCGGATTTTGCGACGATGTTTATTTTTTTCCTTCCAGATTTGCTACAGGTGATACTTATATATGGAGAAAAATTTGTGATTGGTAATAGGGGCATCTCCGTGATCGTCCACTTATCAAGATTTCTTTTCGAGAAGCAAGAAAATGGCAAAAAATCGAAAAAAATAGAAATCGTATTTCCAACTTTACAAACTTGCTTGATTCATTAATGTAACAAGTTATCTACAGGAACTGTTTAGAATGAACCAATCACAAGCTAGATCCACTAACACGAGGTTACGAGGTTAGCATCAATGGGAAATGATTAGCATAGCTCCATAGAACCGACCCAGCTGAGCTGACAATTAGCAGAGCCTCGCATAATAATATGAAAATCGCCTTCCCCATAGCACCCGCTTGTAGGCTATAATAACTGCTGCCATCATAAGCAAAAGACCCCGTTCGGAGGGCCGCGACATTTATGGTAAAGTTCACGGACTGACTTTGTTGACAGGGAATCCCATCGGACGAGGTCAGTTTTGAGTATCCTTACCATCCTTACCTATCTACTTCCTGCAGTTCGGTTATCCTTCTGCCGTCCTAGTCTTCTAGGATTACCCATCTAAATTGTTGGCGCCGTT
Organism: Hypoxylon sp. PDH2405; assembly: GCA_023628415.1. Classification (NCBI taxonomy): domain Eukaryota; kingdom Fungi; phylum Ascomycota; class Sordariomycetes; order Xylariales; family Hypoxylaceae; genus Hypoxylon; species Hypoxylon sp. PDH2405. The sequence goes on along the minus strand of JAMAKT010000109.1, from coordinate 53,291 downwards.
CAAGGTACGAACCACTAGTCTGGAAGTACCCTACATAGTATGCCGGCGGCTGGAGGACCTAGCAACCGCTGGTCGGTACTTTGTCCAACTAGTTCCGAGTTTAGCTTCGAAGGTCCAACAGCATGTGGATGAGCAGAAATACGTATGCGATCATCAAAGTTTATTGTCTCGGTCCCGTTAAAAAGCGCTTAGATTGAGACATTCCCAATATGCTTGCATTTTTCTCCCATCGACCTCGTGCGCTCCGAAAGCCACGAAGATGCCATGTTACCACGTAAGGTATAATAAGCATCAGATCGACTACAGACCCTTCCTAATTCCTAATTCCATCCAAACTTGCGGTAAGCTCCCACTGCAGTAGTATTGAGCTTGGACGCGTACACATATGATAGCAACTCACATCCAGCCCCCCGTTTGTCTCGGTTCAAGACTTTTAGATCTTGCTAGTTGCTTGAACCCCACGTGTTAAAACCCGCATGCGAATAGTACATGACATACGAATACATACCGCACATTCGTACAATGCGTACCCTCCTACTTCAATGTTTAGTGGAACTGTGATGCTTTTCACAAGGTACGGTACGTATCAGACTGGCCCGAGGACCAGGGCAGCCATGTACGTACTGCTATACCGTAAATGTACTGGTCTCCTTCAAAACTCCCCGTCGATACAGCGATCTTCCCCCTCGTATTCATCCAGCTCAAACCTCAGAGGCCGTGCATTGCCCCGGGGCTCAGCGTCAAGTTTCCCGTCCCCCGGCTCCGATTAATATGAAGTATGAAGCGGGCTAAACGGACTGTTCCATACTACGAGATGCGTCGTCGATCTTGATTCACTGAAACGGGAAGCTGCCTTGAGAACGCACTATGAAGCTTCTAGAGACTTATGTATTATTTTACGTAGTATGTCTGCTCAGGGGTTCACTACCTTAGCTATGTAGCTTACGGTACACTTTATCCCATGCCACCCAATAATTCCCAGTGGTAGCGAGCTACCCTTTCAGGGGCTCAAGAGCTCAAAAAGGCTCAAAGCCACCGGCAGCCCGGAGATCACTGATCAGATCTGACATAGCAGACCGAATAATACTACCCCCTATATTGTACATACTTACATGCATTTATTTACACAAGTCTTCAAATCGCTTACAAACGCCAATTGCTATAACATGGCAATGCTCTAGCGGAGCATTTCTCCCGCTTAATCCTTACCCGTCTCCAGTTACATAGCTCAATGCTAGGCGGACCTAGCTTTTCCATATCTAGCGGTAGAGGAGACGAGCATAGCTGACCCGGATTGGGACATAAAGAATGCGCTCGGGGACGGACTTTAAAAATTAAGCCAAAGGCCCGCTCAGAGACGCGCGCGAGTACTACCGTAGACAGACCCATAGAGAATCGATCAATCAGACGAGATCTTTAGCCATTGCTTGGCCCCGCCGCTCGCGTATTCGTCATTCAGTCCTTTGAACCCATTTCGCCTATGGTAATTGATCTCCGGGCTGATCTACGCCAAGCGAAATCATGTCTACTTTTCGCGGACGTGCTACTACTAGTAGGGCGACAAAGCCCTTGGAAGCTTATCTGCATGCCAATGACATCAACGACGTTTCTATGGAATGCCCGGATCTTACCGTGCGTAGCTTGTACTGAGAAGAAAAGATACTTATGCCTTACGTAGCCCTGGAAAGGCTATTCGAATAGGAGACTCCATCATTGCTGAGTCATACACGCGAACGCGCCCATTAATTTGATCAACGACACCCATACAGCGAATACATCTACATTCTCAAGTCGGTTGACCGTGTGAGTCTTATACCCACCGTAGATTACGATGGGATCTACTACGTGACTAAGCCTTACCAAGGTCTTCTACGACACTACGTGTGTGAGACATTTCGTTCAAAATCATTATCGTGATGTATTTCCTTAGGCGGAAAACAACGACCCTGTTGAGCAGGTGCTCAGAGTATACAGTTCACGACTGTCACTGATGGTGTAGTATAAAGAAAAAACACCCGATCCGTATTCCATTAACCCTAGCTATCCCCTAACGCCTAACGTTCCTCAAAAGGAACCCCTAAACACCCACGGTTTCCTATACACAAGGCGCCGCCCAGGCAAAGGAGAGCTCAACTACGACGAGTGATTGATGCACTCCCGCGCCACATGGCGCTCGTAGCCGTCCTGTGTACGGAACGACTGCTTGCACCACGGGCACCGGTCAGCCTTCTTCCAGACCTCATTATTGCCGGCGTGGAGGGTGCGAATGTGCTCCGCCAGCTCTCGGTGGTTCCGGAAGTTGGTTTCGCCACATGCAGCACATTCCCGGACATGCGTAACTAGATGCCGGTCCATTGCCGTTTTCGCCGTGGTCCCGCAGTGCGGGCAGTTCATCTAGTACATGGATTAAATTAGCTTCTTATCACGTGGGTAACGGTCTGGTAGTTAGAGAGTGTAACTCACGATGCCACGCAGGCCAATTGTCTGCTTCAAAATATGAAGTGGTACGCGACCACTGTCATCCTGGCTGGCAGCAGGGCCGGCAGAGCCATGAGGAGGCGCAGGACCGAGAACATGAGGAACACCAGTGCCATGCTGAGCAGCGACACCGGGAGCCACGGCGGCCGGGACGGCGGCCGCAACCGGAGCTGCCGCAACGGGGCCAGCACCAGCGGAAGGGCCGCCGTCACCAGAACCGGAACCACCAGCCTAAATAGTTGTCATTAGTTTCAAACATCCTTTATGTCAAGATTCCCAAGTTATATATATATAAATATACTTGGAGAAATAAGATTTACCGGAAGCGCGCTGGCCGGGAGACTAGCCTGCTGACCGTTCTGGGGACCGGCTCCGTGGCCACCGCTTGACGCGGCGCCGCCGTTGCCGACGTTAAACGAGCCCGGGTGAATATTAATAAATGTGTATGCTGTCTGCACACCGGGTCCGACAACAGCCGGGGCGTTAAAGGTGTTTGGGAATGTGTTGACGAAGGGATGAGAACCTTCGTCAGGCGAGGAGTTCAAGGGGGCCGCGGCAGGAGAAGGACCAGGGTTCGCAGCGGGAAGCGGGTTGCCAATGATGGTGGGCCAAGCAGCGGTAACTTGATTTACGGCAGCCATCGCAAAGGCGTTGATTTCTTCATCTCCAAAGACGTAAGTCTAGATAATTCTAATTAGACACAGGTCCCCTCAAACGACGATGATATTGCTTAGGTTGGGAAGAATATGATGGGATGCTTACCGAATTCTGATCCTGAATATTGTCAGACATTATGGATTGTTGTCGATAAGGCGACTGTAAGTAGAATGAGCTATAACGCCAGGTTAGTTAGTTAATGGGTAATAGTAAGCATATAGAAAATAATACCTTTCGTCAAAGTAAGTTGAGAGTATTTCAATAGTAAAAGTCTCACGTGAAACAAATGATAATCTTTCAACGCGCAGATGTAGCAGAAGAAAAAACCACTGGAAAGTGACAAACGTGGGGAATGGTGAAGAAAGTACATACCTAGGGTAAGCCCACCTGCACAGAAGTATGGGCAGTTGTATGAACAATCCGGAATCTTTTTGCCAACTGATGTATGAATGATTATGGACCGAGTCTTCAGGTAAGTCACATGGGCGGTGGGGTGTATAGACGACGGGATGTATACTCGACGAAGCCTACAGCTAAAGCGGCGTATACTCGACAGGGCGTATGGGCTCAGAATCAAGGGGTATGTCTGGCTTAGTCTACGCTTTCCAAAGTCTAGACTAAGAATGGCCATCTCTGGTTATGTTGAGTCTTGGGATAAGTCGTAAAGAAACAAGAGATTGCCTATAGTATTAGGGATACTGTTAGTCTTTATCTTATATGAACCAAAGCTCTCACATTCAAGTGCCATTATCAACATCTACTGTAACTTACTGCTAAGAAAAACCATTGTAGTCTCCCAACAGTGTTACTCATATTGGCCAGAAGGCCTAGTGACAAGTCTGGGTGTCTTTGGGTTTTATCAATCTTGTCTACGTTTCGTTTCTTACGATTGAAGATCTGAAATGCGAAGTACTTTATATGATTTAGTTGGAGCAGAGTTGATACCGTGATATCCATACATTAAGTTTGTCCAGCTACGTAAGAGCAGGCGAGAGATATAATCCCGAGGGGTAAGAAGCATCTTCTGTTGGCATCAAGGACCAAAGAAAATCACTTCCTGCTTGAAGTGCTTCGTTGTGTTAGACCAAGCTCCAGTCTCCATTAGTTTTGAGTTCATGCGCGGTACGAATGCCGGCCTTTTGCTTCGAGATTTCATCCTCCATCGTCCAATCGCTCCATTTGTGACCAAGAGGCAAGTTGGTATTCTCGAAAGGGCTTCCTTTTTCAAGGTTGGCTCGAGCTTTAGCGAAGTTCTCAGTCGCATACTTCTCCGGGTTGTGTGCCCAAAGCCATTTGCCCTGGTGCAAAGGGTTGTCATCTTCTACGCCGTTAGTGCCGACTTCGCGATGGATATTCGGTATGTTGACGAAGCCAGTATGCTGAACGATAGAAACACGCTGGTATCTGTGGGTTGGAGTAGTTAGTAATATACCAAAGGCCTACGTGTTTCAAAGTACGTTTGGATAATGGAGGGGAAGGGCGAAGAGAAGAGGAAGAGCTTACCGTAGTAATTCGTGGACCTTAGTAGCAATTCCAACTTCTTTATTGCCTACCATACGGAGACATTCTGGCAGTGAGGCGGCATCTTCAAGAGCCTGAATAGCCCCATTTCCTGATGTTGGTAAGAAGCTGTGCGCACTATCACCCAGTTGGACGATGCGGCCGCCAGAAGAAGTCCAGCGAGGTTTGGGGTTGCGGAAACACAAGGACCATCGGACAATACTGTTCTCTGGTGCATTGCGGACGATATCTAGTATCAAGGGACTCCATGTGTCTTGGTCTGGGAGAGCTGATAGTACGGTTTCATTCGATACTGTTGACGACCAAGATTCTGTAGTCACATCATCGCCCTATGATATTTAATTAGCGACCCCCTGAGACTAGAGAAATGGACTTACTTCAGTCGTTATACCAATAGATACATGGCTTTTGCTCAGGGAGAAAACGCAGTGCATCTTGTCAGCAATCAGGAAATACACGACAGGCCTTTCCAGATTACGAATAAAATCTTCTGCGGTGGGAGAACCTTTGAGCCGTTCTGTTGAATACATCCCGCGATAGGCGACAAAGCCGGTTTTGTGGGCTCTCACAGGATGTCCCAGTGTGATCGCACTAGAGCAGCAAATAATAAGATTGATATCCGCAGATGGCTTATAGATGAAGTTTTGATATGAAATCGTGGAACCTGCAAGCTCTAGAACAAGCTTGAAAGCTCGGGCGTGTTGAAAAAGAATCGCTAGTGTAGTGGTGAAGGGAGGTACTTACTGAGATTTAGTCCCAATACCATCTGCAGCTATGACGAGATCGGCTGTAAATCGTCGGCCGTCAAGAGCAATCGCAGTTGCATTCCCATTAGCAATATCCTCCTCATACCCTTCAACCGCGACTCCGAAGGTCACAGGAATCTGGAGCCTCTTGCATTGGCGGAAAAGCATTTCGGCAAACCATTGACGGCCTACAACTCCTTTGACTCGGAGTGGGTAGGCGCTATGTTCAGCAACTCCTTTTTCATTCCATTCGAATTCTACCGGTGGCATTACCTCTGTCCCATTTCTATCCGCAAATATTATATGGGCATCATCAGAGAACTCGTCGTACTCTTTCAGCATGCTTGGATAGTGATGAAGAGTGGTCAAGGCCGAAGGGCCGATGCCAAAAATATCGCCTGTCCACCTCGAGTTAGTCAACTTAGAACTATAATGGACCCGCGGGGATGAGGCATACCACAAGTTGAGATTTTCTCTGCTTTCTCAACAACCTCAACTTCGATACCTTTCCTCCAGCACTCCAAAGCCACCATCAGGCCACCTATTCCCGCCCCGACTACTAGTGCTTTTGAGCCTGTAGGAGGAAAACGAAGCACGCCATCAACAATGACATTCTTTGATGGAGGTAGCCTACAGGCAGAAGCCGGTGCTTTTTCAGAAGCCATGTTGCTGATACCAGATTTGTTTTTTTAGGGGGGAGTAAATGGAGTTGAGCTGGTGAGTTGTGTACGATAGTCCTATTCTAAGTACCGACGTCCTGAACAATGGGCAGAATAACCGGCTTTTATCTCCATATTGGAAACTAGGAGTTACGTGAACATCGTCAAGCACTGACAAATCTTAGAGACAGTTGCGGTCAGAGACGAGGATCGTAGCTACCCAGAAGCCCACAGGCAAATGATCATCGCGGATACGCAGTGATAGTAAAACCGAGAACCAGTATAAAGCACATGAGTAGTGCTCGCGCTGTTCTCGGCCTCCGACGTCAATGCTGCACTTCTCACTTCTTCAAAAACTACTGGAGGTAGCTTAGGAACAGTTCTTGCATTATAAGCGGAGCTGTAAGTCACCTGCGGTTACTATAGGGCTGAGGTCCACCGATACCAGAGATTGAAAGATTACGTTCGTAAGGTCTTCATTTCTAGCCCTGTCGTTCCTAGGGTGGTAATAGGGAATGCTGATGGAGTTAGAGAAGTACTAAAACTGGGGTCCAAAGGTGCTTAAACTAGGTGGCCCAACTTACGGTTGCTGTGACACCATTCAAACATACCCTGCCCGTAGAGACATGCTGCATAATGTAACTCCATTTGGACGAGGTGGACGTAATCTAGCCCCACACAGACTCAGGAGGCATCAACTGTCGGTTGGGGATCGGTGTCACTTTTACTACTACTACTACTTCCTGAGACATGATTCGTTGTATGCGAGGACATTGTGATACGGGCTGATATTGGATGTCGACAAAGCCGTAAGTGTGGTCCTTGATACGTAGGATGTATGATAGTTCCCACATAAGAGATTAATGTCATATATCGTTGTTCGTGAATGCCTCAAAGAATAGTGTCCCCGTAAAGCAAATGATGTAATGTTGGAAATAGGTTAGAACCTTGGTTGATCAATGGAACCACATTGTGTGTGGAGTTTGGATGGTGACTAAATGGTGACTAATAAGCGCGATATACCTAACGGTTTTCTCGGTACTGACTGCCGGGTTCATCCGGGGCGCCGGAAACCAAAATTAGTCCGGGGACGGGATCCGCTTCGGTACCGGGATAAAGAACCTACCGTCTCCGCCAAGATATGTAGATATGTAGTGCCTCGATATAAAGATATGTCCGGTAAACAATTAAGAGCTCAGATTAAACCAATTGAGTAGAATTATAGTTGTATCGAATTAGTACCCCGCAATGGCAATCTTTTCTAAAGTTCTCACCCAGAAGTTTTTATTGTTAACTGAGAATTATACGAATCACTCAGTACGTTTTCTGTTGGCGCATCACGCTTGGCACAAACAACCTGCCCCATCATGACTGAAGCGCGAATCTCAGTTCTCTGTAGTGGGAATGGGACGAATCTGCAGGCGCTCATCGACTCGTGCGCTTCCGACGCACCTGATAGTATACGAGGCAAGATTGTCAAGGTGACGGTGAACAGAAAAGGTGCATATGCGACTACGCGAGCTGAAAAAGCCGGCATTCCTACGGATTACTTCAACTTGGTCAAAGATGGGTATCATAAACTCGGAGAGAAAGATCCGGAAAAGTTGAGGGAGGCCCGGCTGAAATATGACGCCGATTTGGCGAAGAGGATACTACAAGATAAACCAGATCTAATCGTTCTTGCCGGCTGGATGCATGTCTTGACGACCAACTTTTTGCGTCCAGTCAGCGATGCCGGTGTGCCGATCATCAATCTCCACCCCGCTTTACCAGGTGCATCCAATCTCATTCCGGATAGACCTTCTCGTTTTGTTTCTAACAATGGCTTTCACAGGCGCTTATGATGGTGCTGGCGCGATTGATAGGGCCTATGAAGATTTCAAGGCTGGAAAACTTAAGGATAACACAACTGGAATTATGATCCATTATGTTATTGCTGAAGTCGACCGTGGCGAACCGATTTTGGTTCAGAAAGTCAAGATCGAAGAGGGGGAAAGCTTACAAGACCTGGAGCAGAAGATCCACGGATATGAACATGATCTGATCGTTAACGCAACTGCACTCTTAGCGGAAAAGATTTCGGCGGCGAAGGCGTCAAAGACGTGAAGTCGAAAGATATTAACCGACCAGAAAATATGGAATCCAATTAAATGATATTAGTTGGTGGGCGACGGGATAAGGTCGTTCATAAGATAAGGTGATGCCAGATATGTTGCTTGGAATGGCTGCTTTGCCTTATCTATAACATGCTGTATCGAAGACGACGCCTCGATTGAGTTTATAAGATTGCCATCACTTAAAGCTATAAACACCGGTGTTGGCATGTGTCGGCATAACAGTAGCGGTGTGCTCGTCCTTGAGGCACACGCAGACTCGTATGCATATTGATATGCTGGTTGAAGTCCATAGAAGGCCAGTAAAATATAGAAGACTACCCAAGGCACTTTTGATATTTGCATACATCTGGCTGCAAACAGTAAGCACATAATGCAACTTTTGGAGTTGCATGCGTCCTCGGAGATAAGAGGAACACGAATGATAAGAGGAGACAAAAAAATACAAATGAAGGAGAGGGACGATCAAATCAAAGGCTATTCTCTAGATCAGGGAACTTGCGACGTGCAAGTCATTTCAGACCTGCAGCACCTGCAGCAGTGAAGCTGAGTGATGCAAATGCCAGACGCCGCGGCTTGGCAAACTACGCTACTTAGAGTAGGATCGGCGTTAAGACCCCGTTCAGACCCCAGAGTGGCCAATGGTTGGCCACAGTGCAGATGACAGTACGTAACTCTTAGCCGCAAGGTTAAAGACCTCGGATGCGCCTGCAGGGTCCCTCAATACTACCTCCGCTGCAGCTTCTCAAACAGGCCCCAGAACAAGTTGAATAAAACAACGGCAAACGCCTTTTCGTTAAGCGTCTTTTTAATACCTCGCAGAAAATGTTTCCTCGTCTGAACTTTCTTTCGTACTGTTTACTTCTTGCACCAATACCGTTATTCATTTTTCACGAGACGAATAAACTCACATATTCGCTCGAAACTTAGCTACAGGTAGTCTAAGCCAAGGCGTTGTACGCCATCTCACTTTTCCGCTTCCCGCTTCCCGCTTCCCGCTTTATCACATCCCACTTTCTCGGTCTTACGGTGCCTGCTATTCCTTCCATACTCTCTCTCTACCTACCTCTTAACCTCGATATTCCTTTTACAATTACCAATATGTCTTTGGACAACTCCATCTCTCGCCTATCCAGCTCTGATCCGCGTCGAGGTTATACTCATCACAAAGGTTCCTTTTTACTATCCCGGGACGACAGTCCCCCACCTATCTCGCCTCGTGGCCATGGCGCTCTTACCCAACTTCTTAAAAGTCGTTCCTACGGCTCTTTACACAACTACGGTAGCACATGGCGAGGTGCCGTTCCTAATCTACCAGATGACGAAGAATCTGCGCTGTTGCCACACCCGTATTCGCGCTCCGAGTCCGACGATGAGGAGCATCGCCGGCCCCAGGTCGACGAACGGCGACTAAGCCAGCTACTTAATAGTATTCATATGCGATCCATGCGGCTTATTGGCAACTCAAACCCTCGGTATAAGTGGTCGCGCTATTGGAAGACGGAGGAACAGCTGAGTGTCATGAGGAAACCTGTGCGTGAATACTACGAACGCACAAATTACCTAGTGCAGCAATACCTTTACATCGACCGCTTGCTCGACAGCAGTCTCCCTCATGATCTGCTCAATGAGTACAACACGCTACATCACAGCTCGTTCAAAGACCTCGACATCCCGACTACTATTTCTGAAGAACATTCAAGTGCTATCAGTATCAACAAGAGCAGTCCTGGAAGCGGAAATAGTGCCGACGACTCCAAGGGTCAAGTGTCTCCCCTCACAAGCTTCTCTAGCCCCCAGAATCCGGGATTTGCCATCGAGCAGGATGGCAACAAGGATGCAGGGCTCCCTAATATTACCGTGACGAAGGTGAAACGTACTCCGAAGGATATTTACCGTGCCACCGAGACAACGCCATTGTTCTACGACAATGATGAGGAAGATGATCAATGGGATGGTCCGAAACCCGAGATTCCTTGGCTGGAGGAAGACGAAGAACTAGACAGCGGTGACCAGATCGTTACGACGGCCATTTATGTCAACTTTGCAGCGAATGTGATCTTACTGGCCGGTAAGATCGCCGTTGTCGTTTCGGTGTCTTCTATGTCAGTATTGGCTAGTTTGGTCGATGCGGTGCTGGATTTCCTGTCGACGGTCATAGTGTGGACGACGACATGGTTAATCTCTAGACAAGATCAGTACAGGTACCCGGTTGGGAGGCGCAAGTTGGAGCCTATTGGTGTTCTGGTCTTCTCGGTTATTATGATCACGTCGTTTGTTCAAGTCGCGTTGGAGTCACTCTCGCGATTACTTTCGCCTGAACATGAATTGGTCGAAGTGTAAGTTCCTGATACCTTATTTGCGGCCTGGCTGAGCTAACCTGTTTGAAGTGGCATACCGGCGCTTAGTATCATGTTCGGGACAGTCCTTATCAAAGGCTTATGTTGGGTATGGTGTAGGATGGTCAAGAATTCGAGTGTTCAAGCATTGTAAGCTCTACCAATGTTTGATTCGCCTTATATGGGCTAACAATGTTATAGGGCCGACGACGCCATGACAGACGTCATTTTCAACATGGGTTCGATCTTCTTCCCTATAGGTATGTGCTATGAGATAGTTTCTTCTGTTGATCTCAACTAACAATCATCAGTTGGCTTTTACGCCAAGATCTGGTGGCTGGACGCTCTAGGTGGTCTTATTCTGTCGCTTGTCGTCATTTTCAACTGGTCTCAAACTTCGCTACAACATATCAAGAATCTGACAGGATTCTCCGCCACCGCTGACCAGCGAAACATCCGTGAGTCCTACAGCCATCCTTTTCTCAAGACCTAGCCATACTAATGCTGGTATCTAGTTCTATATCTTGCAATGCGCTTCGCCAAGACGATAAAGCAGATCCAGGGTCTACAGGCCTACCATGCTGGCGACAAGCTAAACGTCGAAGTTGATATTATCTTGGACGCATCTACTACGTTGCGGGATTCTCATGATCTTTGTGAAAGTTTGGGTTACGTTTTGGAGTCGGTTCCGATAGTGGATAGGGCCTTCGTCCATGCTGATTACGCAAGTTACAACTTGCCTACCCATATGGAACAGCAATGCGGTTAAAGATTTATAGGGTTTTTAAGGTCGGGAGGGAAGGGGGTTTCCGGTTCGATAGAGGAAATCGTTGCATAGCTCGGTGCGTATTCATTTCATGGTCATGGCTCGGTTAGGAAAAAGAGATCCTGGTGATTTTTAGGTGCGATACCATTTCAATTTGCTTTAGATAGCAAGTTTTGACGATGCTTCAATGGGATCGACATGCGCGTTATCCGTGCGTCTGTGAATGAATAGCCTAATCTTACGTCTTGTGCTAGACTCCTAAGCAAAAGGAGGGCACGGATCGCAACGAGGTTGAGGATTCGCTCGGCTACTAAAGGCTTCCGCAGGTGCATGTTCAACATACAATACATATTGAGATAAGAACTGGACTTCAGTCAGTCTGCGGAGGAACAGGCGGCCTCATTAGGTGGATCCGGCTTGGCTCGCTGGGCGACCCAGAATGAATACGACTTTTTCGGTTTCTCTTTAGGCCGCGTCTTATAAATTACATGCAGGTAGGGCTTGTCAATATCGCCTCCCGTAATTGTAAACTCCGCAGCGAAGAGCCAAGAGTCTTACATAAGGGAAACTGCACGCGAGAGCACGGCACATACAGAATTACTTGTGGATCACTCGCCTCGTTCCCGTCCACCCCCGGCGAAGAGGTTATCAATAGTGTGTAGATCCCAGACTTAACATGCCAAGACCTCCTCACCTACGCTTCTTATCACTCAATATATACCTCCAGCGGGCTTTTTATTCGGACTACTCTTGTGTTGGATATATTCCACGGCAAGTCCATAGCTTTTGCCTCCTTTTCGTCCGTATCGAATTCATATATTGTTAGTTTCTAGTAGAAAAAGGCTTCCAAACGCGAAGATTCTCTAAGAATATTTTCATAACCGTTTGAATGTATTCAGTTTAGTTTGGCTAATAGGTTTTCTTATCATTAGTGCCTACAATCTTACATGACCGCGAGACTCAACAATGTCGAGAATAATTTCCTAGTTTTCTTTGACGCTCGAAGTACAATTGGGGATAGTAACTGTGTATGCCTGTATACGGACATCCATGAGCGTGATCTTGTTACTTTAGGATAGCATATCGTTCCTGGAAGCAGAACCTGTTCGGCAAGGGACAAGAATGGCACGGCTCAGACCGTGGGTAATGTTAGAGTCTCATCAATGCCATAGACATAGGGCCGAGCTTCCCGGCAGCATGTATTGAAGAGTTACCGTATCGGAGGGACACAACATATTTCGTGAAGGTTTTCCGTGTTCTGCGGCTTGGCCACTCGCCTAGGGGCTGGCACGAGAGACACAGTAGGCACAGCTGGTGGTGGTGATTATCTGCAACTTTATGACAATTTCGCAGGGCGAAGTCCTAGCCTGATTTAATCAAAATGAGTGTCATCTACTAGGCATATAGAGTTGTTAATTATCGGATTTGAATCATTGGCGGCTGAGCACCTAGGTAGTTTCTTGGTTTCCGTAATGACAGAAATAAATATCCCGTCCCCATTCATAGTTATAGGTGTCATTTATTTAAAGCTCCTGGACTCCACGATAGCGAGATAGAAGCACTTCATAGGATCATTCATGGAGTGTATGGTGACCTGCTTGTAGAAACGCTTTCAAGAGGCTCGTAATGGTGCATAAGAAAGGCTCCTTCCTACGTGTCCAAATTAGTTTGGTGATATGAATTCCGAACTTTGTTGTCTGTAATGTTGAACGAAGGTAAAGGAGACAAGAGGACGGTGATACGGATACTCAACAACGGAAAGGGGAAAGAGGATGAGACCTTGCGACAATAAGAAAATCCGGTGAGAAAAAGAAGACGCGAAGGAAGCAGACGCAAGATGGATACGAAAAGTAGAAAAGAAGTGTAATAAGGGGTGCCTTTTCTCGAAAAAAAAAGGCAAAAAGGAACGCCCTCCGAAAGCCGTCCTCATGGCCCAGCCCCCATGACACCCTATTTTGAACCGGGGTGTCGGCTACTGCGCCCCCCGTACTTTCGATCATCAGGGTATTTATTTGCGACCATTCGATCCTCGCTAGGGAGTGAGGGAGGTCCCTTCCTCGCAGGGGATCGCATCGTGTCTGAGCATGATAAACCCAAAGGGGGGAGCCAGCCCCCAATGGGGATCGAATGGTAGGCCTTCTAGATTTATGTGTCCTCTCACCACTAGACCATTCGAACATCACTACTACTCGGTTGTGGGAGATATGAGTTTATTGGGATACATAACCTTTGTTAGGACGCGCATGAGTCAAGTTTGTACGCGTGTTGCCTGTGGCAGCCAGGTGCAGGTGCCAGTGCCAACGTGCGATGCCACTCGTCTCTGTGGAAACGCCAGTGTACAGAGCCACTTGCACCTTTGGAGGGCCGTGTTCGACCTGGGCTCTTCCAACATTACGTAGCCGGCTTTTCAGACCTAACAAATTGTCTACGGCTATGAACAAACGGTATCCGAGCCCCCTTCAAAAGTGTATATACACTATATGAGCACTCACAGGACGATTATATTAGACAGGTAGCATTCAATGCCTCTGTGAAGCCGATAGACCAGTCCACGCTATCCCTTAGATCAGGGGATTAAAAAGTCTATGTAATCCGGAAACAATGGTAATGTCACCCACGATATAGTATGCCACGCCATACACAACACAAAGGTATGACTTTCCGCTGGCGTCCTTGTGGGTTATGAGCACTCAGCCAGCCTCGAGACCGGGATGTCTGACACACTTTGCCGTACTTGCACTTATTCGAGCCAATGTACTCGTTGTTGGAACACGAAACCTTGTTTCGACCTTCGGCGACAACGACCACGAGCAAAACGGCCATTCCGATTAGTAGGCGAGCCTCCATGTTGAGAGGTTTGTGATGTCGAGCATGTGTTGACAGTGAAGATGTCCTGGTATCTAATGGGTGAAGATGCAAAACCTGGTGTGATTGCTGAGATTTGCATGTGTTTCCGGCAATGAAGAGGAGTAGCTTAGGATTCTTTTCTGGGGGTCCTTACGAAGCACAGTATGGACTGGCTACTGGTTAAAGCTAGATAATGGGTATGAAAAGATGCAGATACAAGTGAATGTAGCCAAACATTATCTGATAGGGTAGGCTAGATGGTCTAGGCAATACAGCGCCAGCTTCGAACTTTTCTTACAGGTACACTCTACAGAGTAGGAGGTAATATAACCCTAAGATACCTCGTTGGGAAAGGGGTATTCACCCTGAATCAAGACGGTCTGACCAATGCTCATGCCTTTCAGGGCAGCCCACGCCGATACTCCTGCACAGGGGACCAGAGCGCCACTTGCCCAGGTATTTTGTTTTCTCGCCCCTTTTACCGAAGGGGGCTAGTCAGCTCACGAGGGCTCTTGATAATCGAAAACCGGATCTGTTATTCACCCACTGTTAAATAGTATTCTGTTCCGAGTAAGTTCCCGGCTTGCGAAGCCGATTGGGTAGACTGCGTATCATACCATGTCTTCATTGACTTCCTTCAGTAGAGGATGCAATGCTCTATGTAGTGTAGCTTTTTGCAACCCCTAAATAGGTACCTACATCCTAACATTAGCAAAGTTAAATTCCTTCTCAAAGCACACGTTGGATCTAGAATCCACCTATTTAAACGTCGCTATGGAAGCTGGTGGTGGTATTGATTGTAGAGAGAATGGGGCTTGGATTTCAAGACTAGGTAGCGTACGGCGATTAGAAAGACTGCCTGACTGAACTACTTCTACTTCAAATTAAGTAATCACTCAACCTCATACAGCTCCTTCAGCATAGACTCTATAAATTCCTTCTGCTCTGTTAGGAAAGCTCGGATGCCAGCCAAATTGTACGGGTGACGCGAAACTTCCCGACGACGCTCTTCCTTCAATTTCGCGCGGAAGCGCTCCTCGAGGATCTCCAATCTGTATTCAGTGTATTGTGGGTAAAGCTCAGCAAGATTGCTTATGCCGCGGACACCAGTAAGAATGGTCTCATCCCGAACGAATGGTGACTTGGGTCGTAGAGCAGTCACCATGGCAATACGCTCACGGCCCCCAAACGCCTTCAGAGCCTGGTGGTAGATGTACCTCCCCTGCATAACCACAGCAGTTCCCTAATATGTTATTAGTATGTAATACTTCAAATGCAATATTGAGTGAGTTCTACTTACCATAGCAGGGCCTCTGACTTTCCGAATCTCCCCGTTGGGTAACTGGATTGCAGTCTCGCCTCCGACCATGTCGGTGCAATCTGATGCCATTGTCACGCACACGAATGGGAAGCTATCGTAGTGCCACGCAACAGAAGCAGTCTTGTCGGTTCCGGTAAGAACCTCGGCGTTCTGGTCGTTGACTGAGATATTAATGTTCGCAACCTCGAAATCAAAAGCTGGAACCAGCTCGATGCCGGCGACCTCGGAGATCTTAGCTAGGACTTCGGGGGAGTACCATGCATCGTAAGTGAAAGGCGCCCGTCTAACTAGATATTAGCGCTTTGATTCGATAGCTAAAATCAGGTAAAACCCACTCGTGGCCCATGCCACGGACCATGTTTGCGATAAAGTCGGAGCTGTAGCGGCAGTTCTGAAGAACAGGATTGCTGAAGATCTCTCGCCTCATTTGGAGCATAGCCTCTTTGCTAAACAAGGGGAAGGGGTCCGAAACGGCATTAGGAGAGATTCCGTGGCCCTCAAGACCAATCTCCTTCATCGTGTGAATCTTGGCTGGAGGTTGGTAAGCGAGGTGTTTCTTTGGGTCCCATGGGACAGGCTGGATGCTGCGAGCCTCGTCAATCAGAAACTGGGGTATTTCAGCGGTTGGGCGCGTAGCCTTCTTAGTCTTAGGCCCAATGACATGAGGTGCCTTTGGGGGAGTAAGGGGCGGAGCTATAGTAGAAGTGATGGTCAAGCCAGGCATATTGCTATTGCAAGAGAAGGATTATATGCGTATATGCTTTTGGTGGTTGAGACGATCCTAAGTAGTTGATGTGAAGATGTAGTAGGTAGGTTATGGAACACGATGGTATGGAGTTGATACCTGTTTTATATTCATATTCATCTTGGTCATGACTCTATGAAAGCCCTCCTTTAGAGATTACCTAGAGTATGCCTTCGCATCTATGCCGATGCACACCATCCTCGTACTTCTCCATCTTGGCTTTCGTTACTCACGGATTGATTCTTCAGAGCCAAGTGATCAGACCTAAGCCGTAAAACCGGCTAGATCTTATCTTTGGATAGCACCCTGTACCTTTACCCCGTGGGGAATTCGGATCGGGTCCAAAATGGGCTCGGCTTCTTCCCGATCCCTGTCAGATATTCATTAGCATGACGCCGTCCCTTTATGGAGGACTTAGTTCCTCCCAGGAATATCTCATGTTTCTATACAGCCAGAACCTCTCTCTTCCCCTAGGTTGCTTATCTCAGTAAATGTAGGCTCCCGGATCTTAGTTCAATAGGAATGTCTTAGCCCTATTTGACCCTAGTAACGCAGATAAACTTACCTACCTAGGTATCTTTACCGCGGTGTTCACTCTAGTCAACACTCCCATGCACAGAAGTGAGGTAAGCGTTGATCAAGTTCAACAAAGCTAGACAAGTTTTATAGTTCCCATTGCCACTCCCCTATGATCACCTAGCGGAAATTGGGAAGTATTTAGACCCCTTGCTTTTTTAAAGGGAATTAACGAAAAATTCCACCTTTTCTCCATTTGGTCTAATCTCACGACATTAATCTACTTACCTAACAAGCACACCTCCACTCTTGGAAGATGCCTGAGTCTCTCAAACATTCGGGTTTGGACAGTCCTCGACTATCCCTCGAAAAGTCCAAGGCAAGCCATGTTGAGTCGATACAAGAGAGTGAAGGCTATATCATCACCGGAAACAGGGATGGGCTTCAACGCGAATTGTCAAACCGGAAACTCCAGCTTGTGGCCATCGGTGGCTCTATTGGAACGGCATTGTTCATCAGCATCGGTGGTGTTCTGAACAAAACTGGACCTGGTAGCCTCTTCCTCGCTTTCCTGGTCTACAATATCTTCTTGGCCCTCATCAACAACTGTATGGCCGAGATGACAGTCTACATGCCCATTAGCAGTAGTTTTATCCGCATGGCCGGCCACTGGGTTGATGATGCCCTTGGCTTCTGTGTGGGATGGAACTTTTTCTTGTTTCAGGTTGTTGTCATTCCGTTTGAAATCACCGCCTTAAGCTTAGTCCTCTCATTTTGGAGCGAAAACATCCCCGTTTGGGCTATCTGCGCGGGTTGTATTGTGCTGTACCTGTGAGCTCCAAGCCCCATCATTTGCACGTACAAGCCTCTATGGTACCTGCTAACCTGTGACATCGTCAGCCTCCTCAACGTCTACGCCGTCGCCGTTTACGGTGAAGCCGAATTCTGGCTATCGAGCGGAAAGGTCCTCCTCTTGACAATACTCTTTTGTTTCACATTCGTGACGATGGTCGGAGGCAACCCGCAGCATGATGCCTATGGTTTCCGCAACTGGAACAGCCCAGGCGTCTTCGCAGAGTTCTCCTCTACGGGGACACTCGGGAAATTCGAGGGATTCCTCGCGGCTTTGTGGTTTGCGTCGTTTACGTGCGTGGGACCGGAGTTTACTAGTATGGCCGGCGCCGAAGCTAAGCATCCTCGCACCTACATGAAGACGGCCTTTAAGGTTATCTACTGGCGCATCCTAGTATTCTTCATGGGTGGCGCCCTTGCCGTAGGCATTCTGGTACCGTACAATGACGCGACGCTGAACGCCATTTACCGAGCCGGGACGGGGCACTCTGGCAGTGCAGCCGCATCGCCCTACATCATTGCGATGAAGAATATGAACATAAAAGTCTTACCACACGTCATTACAGCGCTCATTGCGACGACTATCTTTTCGGCGGGAAACACGTACGTTTACTGTGCGACAAGGAGTCTGTACGGCTTGGCTTTGGAAGGCAGAGCACCGAGCTTCCTCCGGAAGTGCACCAAGAAAGGCGTTCCCATCTACTGCTTCGCTATTGTCATGCTCTTTCCTTTTCTCTCCTTTTTGCAAATGTCGAGCAGCACGGCAACAGTTCTCAATTGGCTGATTAACCTGGCTACCGGCGCGACCGTCATCGACTATATCGTCATTTGCATAACATACATATCTTTCCACCGGGCTTGCAAGGCCCAGGGTTTCGACCGCTCAACCTTGCCATACTATGGCCGTTTCCAGCCTTGGTGTGGTTATATTGGCCTGGTCTGGGAAGTCCTCATTGTTGTCTGTTACGGATACAAGAGCCTGCACCCCTTTGATATCAGCGCTTTTCTTACAGCATATACCATGCCTATTCTGGTACCGATGCTATTTGTTGGGTGGAAGCTAGTTAAGCGGACTAAATGGCTCAAGCCAGAAGAGGTGGATCTCACTTGGGAAGCACCCCATATCACGGCATACGAGAGAGCCTCTGATGAGCCTCCGGTTGGTTGGTTCAGAGATTGCTACTCTTTCTTCCGAGGCAAGGCCAAGGCTACTAGACACGAAGATTAAGAAGACTATCTAGGTAGCCTAGGCCATAGGTACACACGAGTTTTCATACCATTTCCCGATCATTCAAGATACAGTTGGATAGTTTAGGGACGTGCTAGCCTTTCTAGAGGCATGATGGTTGCGCTTCCTGGGGATTGTGGAAATGTTGTCACTGCTCAATACTCCCCTAACATACAGGAGTTAGACAACGACGGGATTACCCAGGTGGCTTCCATGGCATGATATTCTAACTACCTAGGCATTCAAATGATTTTCGTATCAGTGCCTGTCAATTCGTTCGACGGCCGGCCTCTTGTCTCTTTCTCTGATCCGGCAATACAAACCTAACTTCGGACTCCTTGCCATCAGAATTTAGCTCCAACGCTTGGCGGAGACAATTCCAGGATTATATTGCATTCGGTTATAACATGCACCTTAAGCCTTTACCCAGAAAACCTATGATAGGTACATAGGCCTTCTAAACGAGTTTTGAATTAGACCAGGGGTCTGGATCTCCTATGGGGGATTCATCAAATTTGCCATTAAGTAATAACCTACCGATGGTTCAACAGTAACTAGTACTTGGTGCAAGAACTTTTGTCTGCGTGCGTGTCATAAAGGATTACTTACGCTGGAGCTCCGACGTCCGTAGAGTGAAGTGGAAATTCGGTCCGTCAATAATCGACCTATCATGACTTCGAACGTTAAGCGCATTGGAAAAGTCTTACCGTGGGCGTTTTCCCTAACTAGAAGAGTCACATGGCGTCAAAAAGGAGCATTCATAGGACTCTTGACGACAGACTTGCCGAGTGATTCAGGAGACTTCTAGGCCTTGACAAGAATAGAACTTGGACTCCTCGGAAACATTGTCAAATCATTAGCTCGAAGAAATTAATTCTCGGGAGAGCTAAACGGCATATTCGCGCTTGTTTTGTGACTAAGTTGAAGTAGGGACCGTGGCTCATCCCCGGCCGTCCGCCGTCAGTATGTAGTTCTTCGGGTATCATTACAGTAGCTCAGCTCACCAAAGGCCCCACAAGCCCGGTCAAGGGTGGGTGACTCCAAGCACTCTGCATGAAGAATCGCATATACATCCATAATAGGGGTAATAGGGGTCTGTGAGCTGATAGGGGCCAGATCCGATCCGATTCTGCTCGGGATGACAAGCCGAGGAGAATCGGTTGCGTAGGTACCTAAGGTTGATGATACACATCAAGTGACGAGGGTCACCATAGCGAACGCTGTCGTTATGCACGCGCCACTTCATGATACAGGGCGTATGGCGTCGCAGATCGCTATACTTACAGTGCACTAGCGAGCCTAAGCCCTCTATAATTATTTCTATGCCTGCTCCAATCGTGATAGAAATCTCAACAAATCCAACGGTGAATTTTTATTGTCAATTGATCGGTTAATATATCTGACAGATTTCCCTTCTATCTTACTCTTAACCTGGAAGCTCTGACAGCTCGCTTCATAAATCCTGGTCAATTGCATAGGTACCTACCTAGTTTGCTGTGAGGTAGCGGTGCGCTGTTATAGTAGGTACCTACGCGTAGGCACGGTCTACGGTGCCGAGCGTCAACTCGGTACGCGTCCGATCGGAACGGCTCACACTACGCCCTGGCGATACCACAACACGAAGACATAGTCACCTTACTATTTGCAAAGTCTCATTATGGGTTAGCTTCGTTCTCCGGGTCTTCGGATGAAGCATGACTTGAATGTCTTATAAAAATGTATAAACTGTATCGTGTTTCTCAATTATGAACCGACATGGCACTTGGACGCCTCCCTTTAGCAGCCAAAAAATGAATATCAGAGCACCATGCAAGCATCCAATCGATTAAAGACCTCTTTCCTGGAGGGAAAACAGTCGTTCGGTGCGTGGCAGATGCTCCCCGGCGCCAATATTTCAAGATTATTGGCACGGTCGGGAGTCGACTGGGTGCTAGTCGATTGCGAGCATGGAAACATAGACGGTACGTGGTAAAGAGATGTACATACGAGGTAAGAATAGCCTGGGAAGCTCCGCTAACGTCCCTGTAGATGGTGCAATGCATGATGCGGTTCCTGCAATTGCTGCGGCAGGGGTTTCGCCGTTGGTGAGGCTGCCGGACATGCAAGGATGGATGGTGAAGCGTACGTCAGTTTATTTTCCGGTAAAAGAAGCCAACATTGAGGTCAAGTGCTGACGATGCGACCTCCCTAGGCGCTTTGGATAGTGGAGCGCACGGGGTAAGAAGTCCTCTATCAGTGATCCCCGCAGAGCTTCTACATAACACCTGACTCGATAGATTCTCGTCCCGCTGGTGCGAACAGTCGAGGAAGTCAGACAGCTTGTCCAAGACTGTAAATTTCCTCCTAGGGGCCGGAGGGGTTTCGGCTCTCTGATTGCTCTGGAGAGATTCCAGCCGAACCCCACTCTAACGGAATACCTTCACCAGGCCGACGACGCCCTGGTAACTATAATTCAAATAGAGACCAAGGAGGCCTTCGAAAGCGTCGAGGATATTGCCGCCGTGGACGGGGTTGACGCGCTGTTCATCGGACCCTTTGATTTAGGTAGGACTCCATTCATCTCCTAAATGCTACTCCTAATTTTGAGGCTAGGAAACAACATCGGTTACCCCGTACAAAAAGGCGTTATCGGTCCTGAATTGAAGACGGCCATAGCCAGAATCTTAGCCGCAGCCCACAAGGCGTCCAAGAAATGTGGAATATATTGCAAGGACGCGGAGCAGGCGAGGGAGTTTGCAGCGCAAAGTTATGACATGATTGTTGCAGTTACAGATTATACGGCCCTCCAGCACACGGTCAGCAAGGAGCTCAACTCCGCCAAAGGAGTCGCAAAGCCGGCTGGTTCGGGAGTTTTCTGAAGCAATACCGGGGCTTAATCCACTACATTATGATCCCATTAGGCTCAGAATCCTCAGGAAGCATAATACTACATAGTTTTTAATGCTTGTTCTGAATATCTACCTAGATAATTGGTTTATTTGTTGCGTAAGCTGTTGGCTTTGTGTATTGGCTTTCTTACGGAAGGCTAATTCTCTTATCCCTTTGCCAAGCTGCCGAAAAAACAGCGCTGACTCGTTCTTTTAGGCACACATTTCAGCAGCTATTGGGGGTACCGAGCTCAAAAGAGCAGACCAACTAGCGATGGTGTTTCTAAGCGAGCCACAACTCACGAAGCCCCTCTGAAGCATGCGCGATTCGCGTCTAACTTATAGCAAGGAATCGCTAGGTACATGTAGGTTCACTGTATTAAGGGCCTTTGAGGCGCTAAAAGCTCATCCGATTAACACAACATGGAATTGCGGGGATTTTCCCCCCAGCCCACGACTCCGTTGCCTACAATCACCCCCCTGACAAAATACCCAGTAATAACTCCTAGCTAATTATGATAAATGCTGAAAACTAAACCAATGTTAACATATTCTCAGGAAGGGAGTCTGGGTCTCCCATCTCCTGCACTATGGATAGAAAATCTTCGGAAGAGATGCCGATACTGTCAAGAAACTCCATGTTGCTCGTTATAGGTGCGTGCGGAGAGTGCAATGGATGCCTGGAATCCGAGGCCGTTGTCAGCGCATTAGATTCGCTGTCCGGTACGAGACACCTGTCGTGTTCTTGGTTCTCTCTCCTCGCAAGATCTAAACTCGTTCCCTCAGGGCAGAATAAATGTAACATTTGGTGCCCTTGCTGTTGTGTTTGAAATTCTTGATATAGTCTTTCCAGATGAGATAGCTCCGATTTCCTTACTCGAGCCACTCGATTTCCCCTAGAAACCAGCCCACTTAAGATTCGATGTGCTAACTGGCGGCAACCCTGGTAGTCGACCACGCCGGGAAAGAGGGCATTAGCCATAACTAAGTGGAGGGCCGCGCCGAAGGTGAATTCGATATCATATGGCAAGAATGCTTCTAGACATCGGTAAGCATGACAAAAAAAATTCTTACGAAAATATCAAACACCACTAACCTAATATGCTATACTCGCTAGACAGGATCTGAAGTGTCTTGGCAGCGGACTTGATACCTGTTGATATGATTGTCCCAGTTTGAGCTAAAAAGCTCTCGTAGTTCTCGTCGCCTGGGAACCCTAACGCGTCCAGTCGCTCACGTAACACTGATAGAAGGAGCGGCCGGGTTGCAACGATAACACACTGCATTAAGTAATTCTGAAGTTAGCGAAAATCAGGCAAAGTCTCACGAATGAAAAGGAGAGAAGGAAGAAATGTACGACAAGACGGAAGAGAAGTAAAGAGAGGAAAGGAAAAGGACTGGGTAGGAGGGAACGGAGGAAGAGGGGGGGGAATGGAAGAAAAATAGGGATATAAGAAGAAGAAGACTAACCTGATGATACATCAAAGTCAAATGGCGTGTGTCTCGAGGCATTGTGCCCACAGAGTTCTGTAAGAGACGCATAATCTTTTCTAACTCTTGAGCATGGTGCGCTAAGGTGTGCAAGATGGACCTTATCTGTTCTAGATAAGTTTCCAGAGGTGTTATGTGAGGTTTGTATAATGCTGTTATGGATCAGCAGACGTGTTGGCGGATTAAGAGCTGAGCTGTTTCTTACTAGTTAGAATAACTGATAATAAATGTGAGAGATTCACTTGAAGGGTCCTGAAAGAATCCCCTCGCGATCCCGGATTGGGCGGGTTGATAGGTGTTGTGATATCACTATCCTGCACAGACATGGGAAGCCCAACAGATGATGAGAAGTGTCTATCCATAAGGTATAGTGTCCACCAGAGATCACGGCAGCTGTTGATAGTTTCCGCCCCGAGTTCATGTTCCGGGAGTTGGGTATGCAGTCCTTCCAGCAGCGCGATGCGTATAGCGTGGCCAAGCTGAGAATCATGTTGTATTAGCAAAACAGAACGTAGCGGGTGGCTATATGCTATGCCGCACTTACATAGATATGCGCCGACTCCCGTTCGTCCATTGAAAAGAGGTACAATCCAGTCATAGCCAACACCTCGATTGCCAACAGGCTATCCTTCCAAAGCGAGGTAGGATCTGGCATTAGGGCCATCGCCCGCACGAAGAATTTTGAACCTGGTGGTTCATTGCTGTCTGTTGGCGGCGCTTGAAATGCTGTCCCGAACGCTAGGATCAAGAGGAATTTGACAAACCACAGTGGGCATTCAACAGCCTTTTGAAGAGCGTTGGAATAAAAGGCACGGATCTGATTCTCTATCTCTGCTTCATTGAAAAGCCGATATGTCTGGCCAAGATGAAACTTGACTGTATTTAAGAGATAAAGAGCGTGATCCAACGACGGCAAACCACTAAGGTCAGGAAGTTCAGATGAAGAGCTTTTGGGTAATATCCAGACATCCGGATCAATTATGTTAGGTGGAATTGAGGGGTCTTCGGGATGTAACTTCTCGCCCAACATCATCATTAGACGGATTGTGAAAGACCACGTCGACCAGGGGGCCAGCCATACTATGACCAAGGGGTTAGTATCGAGGGAAAATGAGAAAAGGAATGGAAGTGGAAGAAAACCAAAGAGAGACTGAAGACAGGAATAAAAGGGGCGAAGAAGGAAGTTGCGGAAGTTTAATACTCACTCCAGGTACGTTTATTCCTACACGTATTCTTGATAACTTTGGAAGGTGTTATAAACGGATTAGACCAGACGCGCAGCGGACGGCATGAGGGCTGGCCTATGGGAGTGGTGGAAGGGCCTGCGCCTGAGTCAGGAGGCCGGGGAGCCTCAACCGTCGGCGCGGGAGAAACAAGACTGGCATCAGCCCTACGATCGCCATTGATATTACTATTGAACCCAAAGACGGCTTCAGTGGACTGTCTAAATGCGCGCGAAGTATCAATTCGGTTAGCCATCCGGGATATGGGCGGCGAGCTGCAAGGCTGTGGTTGCACCGCTGGCGAACGAGACCTGTCTTCAGCCTGGGCCGGTGACTCTGAGTGACTGGTCGAAGGAGACCGTAGATTCTCCTCCGCTTGCTTCTGAAGCTGTTGGAGATACCTTTGCATCGTATATGTCAGTATTGGAGACGATATCTCTGGATGCATTGGTGTATGTGCATACTTCTCCGAAACGAGGACCTTATTGTTTCCTTCTGCAAACTGACATTTCATAGACCGTCTCTTGCAGTTCTGACAAGGCTCATCCCCGCTACATTTGATCTTACTTTGTCTACATGCGATACATCTAGCATGTGTCAATAGAGCCTCGACATAGATACCTAGGGAGGTATTACGTAGACGAGAATAGGATCTACTTACGCATTTGCAGTGCGCCTGGCTTTTCGACGCTCCGACTGAGCGTTTACTTCTAAACCCTCCATTACGAATAAAGATGATATAACGTCTCCTTCAGGTATTTATTCACGACATATGTGTGACTACCTAGGTAGATAGGCGGGTTAGGTAGGCGAATTGGAGAGTTGTCATTGATACCACTTATCATCAATCATCGGAATTGATCGGTACCAGCATGGTGGTATCTTTGTGAGGTAGCCCTTCCCCAAAACTCTACGGTAAGTCGGTATGTTCTAGGGTATAGTCCATGGCACTTGCCTACGACAACAACCCCAGCCGGAGACATTAAGGCACGGGATCTATCTCTGACGGTTTAGAATTGGGGTATGTAGGTCCTATGCAGACCTGAAGTACCCCAAACTCTTACCACTTCCTGGATGGGGGGGTGTATAGTGGGGCACTACCCCACGTAGATTATGTACATGTACCTATGCAGAAGCGGTCATCTTTCAGAACTTGCAGTAGCCAAGGTAACCTAAGAAATACAACATTTTTACTATGGAAAACCAACGACAACAATGGAGAGCGATAAGTAACCGAAACCGGCTTGGATGCCGTGGCGCCCACCATGTAAACTATTATTTACTCATTCTAGACGCACATTGACTTATCACTTTACACTTTACAGCTTCGGTGACGTGTTCGAGATGACGTCGAACTCAACCGTCCCCCAGCCTTCGAACGTGCAGGACCAGTGTCCTGCCTCCTCCATCGGCATGGCTTGCAAGCAACTGCCAGGCAGGATGACTTGCCCGGGCAGAAATTCAACATCATACTCGGCCAGCCGGTTGACCAGCCACGCGGTAGCACATAGCGGATTGCCTAGAATATTACCCGTATTGCCCGTCATGATTTCCTTCCCGTTGAAATGAAGTACTCCCTTAACGTTGCTCAAATCGAGGTCTGTAAGCCGCCGGGGAGTACCGCCAAGGATCACCGCACCAGTGGATCCATTGTCGGCTAGGGTGTCTTCGAGACCGATCGCCCAATCCTGGACCCGGGAGTCGATGACCTCGACTGCCGGGATAGCATAGTCAATGGCGTTGATCACATCGGCGACGGTAACATTAGGCCCACGCAGCCGGCCCTTGAGGACGAAGGCCGGCTCTAGTTCGACGTAGGGCTTAATCAGCTTGTCCAATGAGATCTTGGTGCCTTGGTAAACGAAGAGGCTAGCTAGCAGGAATCCGTAATCGGGCTGGTCGAGACCGAAAGCATCCTGCATGACCTTTGCGATGTTGCCTAGCTTGTAACCCACTTGACGGTCACCATCTTTGTTTATGGCGTTTTGAACAGTAATCCGTTGAACCTCGAACGCACCCTTCACATCGAGGGAGGGCCAGGTCTTAGACGGCGGGGGAATGGGTGTGCGGTTGATGCGCGCGGTGCGCAAAGCGTCTGCGATCTCATGTAATTCAAGCGTGTTCATCGTCGCGTCTAGCTGAGTCTGAGCTTGGCTTAGGGCGCCTAGCTTGTTTGTCCACGCTTGAATTTCTCAGTTGATGCTGCGTCAGGATATTATATATCAACTGCCTGAGAACCGGTGATTTTCAGTTTCGACTTTATTTGAATTGTCCACGGAATAGATATAAGCTGTTCGGCTTTGTCTTTATTTTGAGTCGCAAACCCGCAGAGATTCCCGGAATGATTTTCGGAACGGAGCGCGGATACAAAGCCGATGCAGCTTCTTCACCACGGCCGTGGGGGTGGGAATAACCTATCTTCACCCTTCGAACCATGTTCCTCCTGCCGATCCCCTATGGGATACTTAAGATACCGAGTTTACGCCTTCATTTCCCCATTCGGTGCATGTTCTCGCCTTGAGGAACGGTAGCCATGGGGCCATCGACGATCACGAGTGCCGTTCTCATCAAAATTTCCAAATCGGGAATGGCGTAGAACGCACTACGATAATGTTACGATGCGCCATTAGTGCGTATCCGACAAAATAAAAATTAAAAAATAAAAAATTAATAAAATAAAGGTTAACGGATAAAAGTTTATCCGATTGGTTAAAAAGCTTTCGAATATAATAAATTTAATTTTTAACACTATAAAAATAAAGCTTTATATAAATAAAAAATTAAAAATAAAGCTCGTACAAATAAATTTATTTAATATAATTATTATACTTCGTTTAAAATTTAATATTAATTAATATAAAGAAGAAATTCTTAACCGTTAAGCTTTTAATAAGCTTATTAATTTAATACATTTTTATTTAAAGAAATATATTAATGTTATTAAACGTATTTTAAAAAGAAAATTATAAGATTAGGAATTTTATTAACGCTTTTATACGAAAATAATAAATAAAATAATAGTTAAGATTTAATTTTATATCTTTTATAATAAATATAATGATTTCTTTATTTTTTAAAACCTTTAAAAAGAAAGCATTAATATAAGTTTAAAACTTTTTTAATTTGTATAATTAAAATATAGTATTAAATAATAATATTATATAAAGGAAAAATGTAAAGAAATTTTATATTAAATTAAAAACTTTATTTAATAATATAATTAATATAGCTTATTTATTTAATATTATAGTTGTTTTTATTTTTATAAGTTTATATAAATTAAAGTTAAATTATTTATTAGGAAATTTCTTATATATAAAATGTATAAGTAATTATATTTCGTTTAAATATAATAATAATGTAAAGTTAAATGAAATTATTATATGGAATTTATAGTTTTTAAGCTAAATTTTCTTTGGTTTTTAAACGGTTATGTTAAATTAGTAAATTTTAAATTTTAAGTATAATTTCGTATAATATTTTTAATTAAATTTTAATACTTTATTTAAATTTACGCTTATATTAATGCTTACTTTTACTTAATTATTTAGATTTATATAAAGCGCTTATTAATTATAATTATTAATACTTTAAAGTAATACTTTTATATAATATTTATAGCTTAAATACGCTTATATTTTATTAAGGTAAATTATAGTATAAAAATATTATTATAAGTTAAAGCTTAAGTTATTTTAACTTATAAAGATTAAATTATTATTAACTTTTATAATATTTATGGGAATTTTTATTAATATTAATAAGGAAATTAATTATTATTAATTTATTTTTAAAGGTTTAATATAAGAAATATTAAAATAAAATCATAGTTTTAATATTTTTGTAAAGGAATAAGTAATTGTTAAATTATAAATATGAAAATTATTACTTTTATATAAAGCTAATATATTTTAAAGCTTTAAAAATAAGTTTATTTATAATGGCTTTTTTATCTTTAATAATTTTATTAACTTTATTATAATATACATAATTTACGAGCTTATAATTTGTGAAAAATTCATAAAATTTATAAATATTTAAAATAGTTATTATATTAAAAAATAAAAAAGTAAACCTTATGTATAACTTAATATTTTATATAACTTATATAATTTAAATAAGGTTATTAATTAAGTTATTTTTATTAAAGAAAACTTAGCTTTATATAAAGTTATAAAGGTAATATATATTTCCTTAAATAATATAAAGATTAATGAATTTATTATAGCTAAAATTTCTTAGTAATATAAAAAGTAATTAAAGGTTTTTAATTTTAATAAGAGGTTTTTTATAAAAGAAAATTATATTAGGTTATATTTAAAAACTTATATTAAATTTTAAGGCTTTATATAAAATTATATTATTTTTAAAAGAAAGCTTTATTTACAATTAATTAAAGCTTTTATTAATGGCATAAAAAAATATATAAGTTAAATTTAAACGTTTATATAATAAAAACTAACATTATTAAATTACTTTATTAAACTTTTTTTAATAAAATTACTTTTTTTTAATTAATGATTAATTTTTAAGGAATAAATTACCTTTAAAAATTGTTTAAAAGGTTTAAAAAATATAAGATATTAATAATAATATAGTTAATTAATAGCATTTATTTTTATACGAGAAAAATATAAAAAAGGAAATATTATATTCTTTAAGAAATTTTGCGAGTATAGAAAGTTAGTTTATTTCGTACGATAAGCTTATTAATAGTATTTTTATTCGATTTTTTTTACTTACCTTATTACTTACTTTTTTACTTACCCTTTTGCTTAGTTTATTACTTAGCTTACTGCTTATTTTATTGCTTATTTTATTGCTTATTTTATTACGCGTTTTTTATATATTAAGGCTTTTTTATTGTATAAAAAAAAGAGTTTGCTTTAAGCCGCTTAAAGTTTATTAAAAATTACTACTTTATTAAAAATTAGTTTATAAAATTTACATTAGCGATAATAAAAGATTGCTTTGTTTTAATGTAAGTGTTTTTAACCTTAAATATTTGCTTTTTTTTAATTTTTATATAAGGTATTTTAACCTTTTACTTATATAAGATATAAAAGTATAACGTTATATTAACCCGTTTATACTTTTTTAATAAGAAAATGAGATTAAAAAAGTAAAATAAATCTTAAATTATACGAATAAGCTTATTAAGAAAAGAAAGGTTTGTTAGCTTTTTTTTAAAATAAAATTTAACTAATGTAATTTCTTAATATTTCCTAAACGCTTACTTAAGGAGCGGATTAATTAAATGTAATTATATATAGCGTTAAATTTAATTAAATTCCATTATTTTTAAGTAGTTATAAAAGTAAAATGATTAAAGTTTAATAATTTTTAAAGAAACGTTAACTTAAATATTTTTAAGGGTATAAGTTTCGTACGAAATTATTATACGTAATTAAAACATTAAATACCTTAAATAAAAGTTAATTATATTACTTAAGTATATATAATTATAATAATAATATATTTATTTATATAACTTATTTTCCTATATTTTTTAGTTAACTTATTTAACTTATATAATAAATTTTTTATAATATTAAAAATAAATCGTTTTAAATTATTTAACTTATTTTAAGTAATAAGTTAAATAATTATATAAAAAAAAGTAAAGATTTTAAATGGTTAATTATTAATTTAACGAATGGTTATTATTTACGTTAATATAAATTGCTTTATTATAAAAGGTTAAAAAGGATTTATATAAGCGGAAAAAAATTAAGGAAAGTTAAAAAGGTTTTTATTATTATTAATAATAATAATAATAAGTTAAGCAAATTTGTAAAAAAAATATTTAAAATTGCTAAATAATTATTTTATCTTTATATGCGTATAAAAAGGCTTATTATTTTTATAAAATTAAGGATAAAAAACTTTTTAAATATATATTAACATAGTAAAAAGCTTTTTATATAAAAATATTAGAATATAAAGGTAAATAAAAGGAAAAGAAAAGAAAAAAAAAATATATTAAAAAAATAAGGAATATATTAAAGATTAATTATTAGCTTATACATTTATTAACTTAAGCATTAAATAAAGCTTATATAATAATATTTATTTTACTTACGTAAATATATTATTATATAAAAGTTATATCGTTATAATTAAAAATAATAAATTTATATAATAATTATAGCAAATTTATATAATAATTATATATTAAATAATTAAGAAAGTATATTTATATAAAAGGTATTTTATATATTATAAAAAATCACTTATTATTTTAAATCTTTTTCTTTTACATTTATTATTATTATTATTATAATAATTAATATAAAATATTATTAATGTTATTATCGCTTTTAAATATTATTATAATTTTATATAAAAGCTTTTAATTCGTTTATTATATATAGTATTAATATTATATACTTATAATAAAGTAAAGAATAATTAAGCCGTTATAATATATAAAAATATTGTACGCTTTTCCTTTACTTTTTTCCTTAACTTTTTCCTTATATAATAATTAATATTATTTATAATTAATTATAACATTTAAAAAAATTTAAAATAATTAAGTTATTATTATTTAAAAGGCGTTTTTTATTATTTTTTTTCTTATTAACGAATTTAAATTAAAGCTTTAATATTATAATTTCCGTTAATATGTTATTTTAAATATATTTAAAAGTTTAATTTTTATTATATAAGAATTAATTTTACCTCGTTAAATTTTGTTAATAAAAAATAACTATGTTAATGCGCTCTTTATCGTAAGCCGCGGCCGCTTTGTTTTAATACCTTATTAATTTTATTAAAACTAAGCTTATTTAAAAACTTATAACCGCTTTTTCTTAATTTATATAAAGCTTCGTAAACATTTTAATAGTTATTATATTTCTTACAAATTTAAAAATTACATTGCTTAATGCTTCGTATAAAACAACGGCGTTAATAATTTATATAATAATATTAAGCTTAAAGAAAAGCTAAAGTTATTTACTTTACTTACTTTTAAATAAGCTTTATACGAGTATAAATATATAAGAAAAAGTTATTTTTTATATAAGAATTTTTTAAATATAAATATTAAAGTATATAAATAACATTTCATACGAGAATGAATAATTAATTATCTTTTATATTAGCTTCTAGTAGAAGTTTAATGATGTGGACCCACTTTTGATTTTTGTTTTGTCGGATGCGCACTAATTAAGCACCGTACGATGTTGTACGAACATTTCAAAAGCCGCGGTGCCCGTTACGAATTGTTTGGTGTCTCTTCAACCTGTATGACTTCACTCAGGATCTTAGATTCTTGTCTTTTCTACCCTTCTTTATCTGCGCTTTTCGGCGAAATGTTTGACGTGGTCGTTGTTGGTGCTGGTTTCAGCGGCCTCCAAGCCGCATATTCTGCACAACAGGCTGGTTTGTCAGTCGCTATCGTAGAAGCGCGCGATCGCGTTGGGGGGAAGAGCTGGTCCGTTCCCTTGTCCAATGGGCGCGGTGTTGCCGACCTAGGAGCTGCCTGGGTCAATGATACCCTCCAGCCCCGGATATGGTCGTACATCACACGCTTTGGTCTTCGAGATAAGATCGTCAAGCAAAGAATAGGGCACACGGCTGTCTTGGTAACGGCTGATGGTAAGAAAATCGAATCCCCTCAGGGAGTCACGCCTGATGTACGTTCCAACGCATTGCGTCCAGCGTAGTTAGCCCTCAGTTCTGTTGATTGACATTACCTCGCTAGCTTTCCCCAGAGGACAAGGAGAACCTTGAAAGAATCCGGGACCATATCCAGGCCGAATCACTGAAACCTGACGGTCTTCGCGAGGAAGACGATAACATATCGTTAGATCAATATGTGCGCAACCTTGGCGCGGGGCCTCAAACTTTGGCAATGGTTAATCTCTGGGTTCGTGTGATGCATGGTCTTGAGTCTACTGAAGAATCGGCCGCTTGGTTTATCGACTACTGTCGTACTAACTGCGGCCTGTTGGCGATTCGTGCCGACGATCACACGGGGGGCAATTACATGCGCCTCACCACAGGTAATTTATTAAATGCCAGCACCTTTCCGGACGGAACCGTCTATTAACACATAGCTAGGTACACAGTCAATTGCGAAAGGCATAGCGGATCTTATTGGACATGCTAAGATCCATCTCTCTTCGCCAGTCGCGTCGATCGAGGACAACAGAACCCATGTCATGGTGACAACAACAAATGGCAAGTCCTTCAAAGCCAGGAAGGTTATCATTTCTATCCCCAGTACTATGTACAAGGAGCTCAATTTCTCGCCCCCTCTTCCAGCGCCAGTTCAAGAGGTTACCAACAACACGAAGCTTGGACACTACAATAAGGCTATTGTTCTTTACCAGAGACCTTGGTGGAGAGAGCTGGGGTACAATGGATTCATCATGAGTTTCAAGGGCCCTGCCTGTGTGGTTCGCGACACCAGCGTCGATGAGGCTGGAGTGTACGGGTTCACTTGCTTCGTGAACGGCAGCCCAGGAGAGAAATGGAGTAAGATGTACCCTCACGAGCGCCGGAAGGTGATACTCGACGAATTAGCGGCCGCTTTCAACGTGGGGCCTGACTCAGAAGCATATAAGCCTATCGAGTTCTTCGAACAGATCTGGCAACATGAGACCTTTAGCAGAGGCGCTCTGGCACCCGTTACGGCAATCGGTCACTACACTAAGTTTTCCCGTGTATACGGCAAACCCGTCGGCAATCTCCATTTTGTAGGGACGGAGTATTCTAGGACGTGGAAGGGTTATATGGAGGGAGCACTCGCATCTGGTGAACAAGGCGCCAAAGAGGTGGTTAATGCCCTCAAAGAGCAGGGGCTTAGATCTAGGCTATAGTGTGAAACAACATTGGATTAGTCTTTCGCAACTCAACTAGTGGCTCGGATCATTATCCTATGCGGATATGGCTGCAGAGATCCTAATATATTAACAGTTCTACATTACGAACACCTCCTGTTCTGACAGCAACGTCGTCCAATCTTGTTGCCTGCTTCTCGCCCATATTTTGTTTAAAGACTCCAAGGCTTTGGCAATATTGCCGAAGCCACTGCGCAGAAACTGCCTCTCTAAGAACCGACCGAAATAATTCCTCTGTTCCGGCATGTAGCTTGCCGAAGCAGCAATGAAAATGGGCCAGATGAGTACGTGTTCACCTTCAACATCTTCCTGGAAGGACTCGAGTATTGATCTAAATCTTAATAACAGGTCCGACAACTCCATAATCTCTTTTTCTCCAGATGCCTCCTGAAGATAAATCTGGAAAGCCAGATTCCGTAGCGCAGAGATAAGTGGCAGCGAATGATGCTGATACCACTGGAGCTCTTGCTCGTCCCAACATTGCCTGGTTTGTGCTGCAACAGCGCACACACCCGCATCCTGGCTAAGAAACGGCGAAGCATAAACACGCATTCTGTATCACGTCTATGTTAGCTAGAACTAAATCGACAAGTGATGTAAGTCCGTACTTGCGGATCTGCTTAGCCAAGAAGCTCGCTATGTCCTGCCCAGAGGCCGCTAGCATTTCTTCTCCGCCGACAAAGTCGAGCGCGGACTGTAACATGGGGAATACGATGACGAAATCTGAACTCCCGTTCACCATTGTTGAGACGAGGAGCACCATAATCGCTATGACGATGCGATATCTCGTATCTATATCGCATTTGTATAGGTCCCTTCTCTTTTGAAGCTCAGAAATAGTTCTGCAGTACAGCTTCGTTGGATCGATGATGTGTTGACTTTCTACTCTTCGAGAAAAATGGAACGCGGCGACGGCCAACACAGAACACATGACCAGTCTATCGGTGCACGCTAGAGGAAGAACTAGACGCCTCCAGCCATTATTATGATCATCAATTATGACCATTTCCGGGGCGATGAAGTCCGAAACTAGTGATGAAAATTACCTCTTAGTATCAGGTTAATAATGAATAGCAACGGCTGACTTACAGTGCTGCAAGAGAAAGCGTTGCCATGGAGGAACATGGTCCAAAGCAAGTTTGACCAGTGATCCTGATGAGCTACGAACATACTCGGAGGTTAATTGGCTGTATTCTGGCTGCCCTCTTTGAGTGTGGGGGTCTCCTTTTTCATCAGGCACCGGAGCGCCGGATAGGCCATGAACTTGGGAACGTTCTTTATAACCGTTACGCGGCGTCTTGTTACTTCGGGAAGCTTCAGCCCCCGGTGATGTCGGTCGATCATCTTCGCGGCGGCCGGCGTGAGTTGACCTTGTACGGGGCTTCCTCTCGGGACCTACCCAACTGCGGAACCTCTGCCTTTGGCTACCAATACCACTACACTCTATTCCCTTCAGTACGCACTTAGCGCAATTGGGCTCTCCCCTGTCACAGTGGATCCGCCGCTGAGAGCATTCGTAACAACCTGTTCTATATCAGCTCTCATAAAATAATGTTGCATACGATATATAACTGTTGAAAGCCTCCCCGGTAAATTGATTACGTCGTACCTTTCGCTTTCGGAATGTAAGGACGCTTGGCAAGGCTCATGGCGATTTCATGTGCTTCACTCTTGTTAAGCTTATGTTTATTCGAGATATCATGTGTGGCGGGAACCCTAGGGAAGAATAGAGCTTGGATATGTTGTCTACTCCCACATAAAACGTCCCCACTCTCACATCGATCGAAACTTTTCGCTGGGAAAGCTATCGGCGTAGGTTGGTTCAATCTTTGACGGCGCCATGAGCACCTAATCTCACTATGACCTTAGCTTCCGTTCCTTGCGGCTGGGCTCTTCGTCTCAAAGTGAAGGGCACCTCAGACCAGGTGGTGTAGGATACCCCAACGGTGCCTTCGGCTCCTATCCGAGGCGAGTTCGCTCGGTTCGGATGAGGCCCCCGAAACAAGCGACCCACTTCAGACTCCCGAGCCGTTTGAATGAGACACGCATAGACAATGCGCACTGTGTTCACCAAATTCCTCGATAAAGGTGTTTGATCGAACTCCGACCCTTGTGGTCTACTCGTCCATCTCCGCGTTGCAGCATCCGAACGTATCCATCGGGGACTTTATTTAAAATCAGAATTTTATTCGGCGTGGCGCGAACGATATATCATTGAGAACTTGGTCCGACGGAGCCCCTATTCCGAATTCTTCGCCCCCCTCCCTCCTCCCAGACTTCGTCATGGCCATAATATTAGGCTCTAAATTGAGAGACCCAAGTCTCTTAGTTGATAAGGCATACGTAAACGGCCAATGGGTGTCTTCTGAGTCGAAAAAGACCTTTGAGGTCCGAAACCCTGCATCCGGAGAGGTCATTGGAACGTGCCCGGAGTCAACCACAGAAGATTTGAACGATGCAATCCAAGCTGCTTCACGAGCCTTTCCAGGATGGAGAGCACTCTCCGGCCGGCAAAGAGGGCGCATCCTGCGGCGCTTCTTTGACCTGATTGTTGAGAACAAGGAAGACATCGGCAGGATCATCACCGCCGAGAATGGAAAGTCCAGGGGAGATGCAGAGGGCGAGGCTTTATTCTCGGCCAGCTTTTTCGAATGGTTCTCCGAAGAGGCGCCCAGAATTTACGGGGATATCGTCCCTCATAATACTCCAAGCGGCAGAATTCAAATCCTCAAGCAGCCGGTGGGCGTGTGCGGCCTCATCACCCCTTGGAACTTTCCAATGGCAATGGGAGCCCGGAAAGTCGCCGCCGCACTCGCTGCTGGGTGCACTGTGGTGCTTAAGTCGGATGGGTTGACGCCCTTCTCTTCCAACGTCCTCGCCGTGCTAGGAGAGCGTGCCGGCATCCCCAAGGGTGTTTTCAATGTGGTGATCGCGCTCGAGAACACCCCGGCTCTCGGCCTCGCCCTTTGCCAGTCAGATACCGTGAAGAAAATCTCATTCACCGGCTCAACCAGAGTCGGGAAATTGTTAATGCAACAGTCAAGCAGCACGTTGAAAAAGCTGAGCTTAGAGCTCGGTGGAAACGCCCCGTTCATCGTGTTTGACGATGCAGATGTTGAGGTCGCTGTAGCAAGCGCTCTTGTGAGCAAGTTCAAGGTAACCGGACAGACATGCGTGTGTGCGAACCGGATATATGTCCAGGAAGGCATCTACGACAAGTTCAGCAAGAGGCTGGTAGAGGAAGTCAAGAAGTTCCGCGTCGGCAACGGATCTGAGGGTTCTGTCACCCATGGACCACTGACCACCGGTGTTAGCAAGGTAGAGGAACACGTGGAAGATGCTGTTAGCAAGAACGCGACACTCTTGCTTGGGGGCAAGCGTCTCCCTGAGCTTGGCACCAACTTCTTTGAGTTAACCATATTGGGCGATGTGAACGATTCCATGAAGGTTATGAGCGAGGAAACATTCGGGCCCCTCGCAGCATTGACCAAGTTCAAGACAGAGGATGAGGTGGTCCGAAGGGCAAACAGCGTCGAAGTAGGATTAGCCTCCTACCTTATTACGAGTGACCTAGCCAGGTCGCACCGCGTCTCTGAGAGACTAGAGTTTGGAATGGTTGCCATTAACACCGGCGTCATATCAGATCCTGCGGCACCGTAAGTCCTCGTTGCTCATGAAAATGCAAAAAAAGAGTTGCTAACCAGTAATCACAGATTTGGCGGAGTGAAACATTCAGGCATGGGACGAGAAGGGAGCAAGTATGGTCTCGACGATTACTTGGTTTTGAAGACTGTTGTCGTTGGAAATATCAATACCGAGTACAAACTCTAAACATGACTGAAAGCACGGAGAACGGGTAGAAAATAGAATCAGGCCTCAACAATTGTTCCTTGGATTTTAATTTCATCTAAGCAAACAAGTCATCTGCTATCCTAGAGATATCATATATGGTGGATGTGTATAAATCGATCCGCTAGCAGACATAATGAGAAGTGGCCGATATGTAATATTTTCATCCCTCACTAACATTCCGTAAAGGCGGGCACACTACAAAGTGAGCTTGCGTATGATCACTTTTAATGTCGGTATACAATACGCTAAGTGAAAGAAACTATTAAGAGAACGGAGTATCACAGTCATACGGCACACATGACCACACATAGTCCCCAAGAATACCCTATATAATAAGCAAGATACCTTTCATTTCGACCACCTGAGATCTTGGTAACATCAATTGGCAACGCTTGAAGCATCCTCCATTTCTACCTATACACCGTAAATGAGTCTGAACGTGCCCCGTACAAAGGTACTAGCATGGATCTAATTGCATCAAGTCCAACCATGAATTGAAAGCCCTACTCCCGGCTCTTTTTGATTTTATACCGCTTTAGGAAAGAAGTGTCGCCCATTGGAACTTCAAATGATAGGGCGCCTTCAAACAGATAGTGTGCCACAGTGTAGAAAGAATCCCAGCAAGCCTGCCAAGAAGCCAAAAACCCCTGCCGCCTTCTGAAGACCTGCGCTCATAGCCAGATTTCTATCTGCGAGGACTTCCAAAGGGCACTTCGATTCTTTCTCTCTCGCCAATTTTTTCATCACCTTTAGAAATTGAAGAGGTTGATTTAGAACGCGAAACCATGGTGGATTTCTGAGGGGGGCGAAAACATTATACGGGATATTAGTTAGAAATAAAGGCTAAGAAGAAGCCGTTGTTGATTCGGCTTTGGCAGTAACGATTCCAACTATGTTCATTCCTAAGATTACCTAGGTAGGTACCTAACAAGGACAAAAGGTCCATTACAGAAACAACTCCGAAGTTGCCCAAAGTGTATCTTTTATTGATCCGACTCTCGCGATAATCCTCATTGTGACTTAACCGACACCGAGGACTCTACCCCTTCCTCAGCGGCATGAAAAAAGGGACACCCCAAATAGGTAATTTTCGTGAGAGCCACGAACCAATGAAGTAAAAGAATTAGTTCGCTTATTTCCTAATTTGGGAATAGTTCTTATTCGAGAGTCCCTGGAATCCATTGTTACGTACCTAGGTAGGTAACTATTCCAATCCTCGGCTTCTGGGGCCGAGGGTCGACTAGCCGGGGATCATTCCGACGTGCTTCGCTGCGA
The DNA here is from genome assembly GCA_023628415.1 of Hypoxylon sp. PDH2405. Lineage (NCBI taxonomy): Eukaryota > Fungi > Ascomycota > Sordariomycetes > Xylariales > Hypoxylaceae > Hypoxylon > Hypoxylon sp. PDH2405. The sequence goes on along the minus strand of JAMAKT010000109.1, from coordinate 14,942 downwards.
ATGGCCCTACGGTAAGCCCAGTGGTTCCCTTTAGGGCCGTTTTAGAAGGCAGGAAGGCTAGGGGAAGATCCTTAGTGGGGTCTGGTCCCTCCCCGCAACCGCCCGCAGCCTTTTTTGCTTCAAACCTTGTGAGGAGATTGTCATAATACACTCTGGTTTTTAGGTATGTACCTAACTAATGCTTTATCATGTATTTAAAAGGGAGCAATACATAGGTAGTTAGTCATTAGCTGGATATCCTAACTTTCCAAAAAGTTCACTTTAAGATAGTATTTTTGAAAGACCGTATATTGGTAACGTTTATCTATTTGTTCTTCACGAAACGCAGATTACGAACAGCCGAAGTTTAGGATATGAATAATCTCTATAGACTGATCTACAATCCTTTTTAACTATAAAACATAATGGTATGCCGAAAATTACCTTATGTAACAATCAAAAGTAAAAAAAAAAACAACGCTTATAAACAAAAGAAAATAAGACCCGACCCCCTATTTTACCTGTAGCTATCCAGAGCCTTAAAAGCGAAAGACATCTCCAAAAGCCCATGCGATGCTATGCTATAAATCGTTAAATCATAAGTATCCTCACCTAGGCGGTCCCCTTTCCCGTTCTTGCTTCCGTATCCACGCGGCCTCAGCAAAAAGGCCCATATCTTCTAATAGGTCACACACATCATACCGATCCTTCTCATCCTGCTCCTGTTCGGCGTAGCTTTTACCACCGGCCGCCAGCCTCCTCAAGTCGCGCTGCTCCTGGTCGATGATCTTGTCGGTCACGGCCATGAAGTCGCGCGGGCGCGCGCTCGTAGCCCAGCGCACGATCCCCAAACACACGCGCATCCAGACGGGGATCCACTGGGCGTCGAGGGTCCCCGCGGCCTCGCGGAACTCGATTGTGCGCAGGTTGACGGACTCGTGGCCCATCTGCTCGGCGCCCCGCAGGCAGATCTGCCGGTAGAACGTGAAGCTGTAGTTGAGCCGGAAGTTCGTGCCCTCGTGCGACAGCAGCTCCGCTACCACCATCGCCGACTCGGCCGCCGCCAGCTCCGCCATGCCTTCGGCTGTTGTCACTTCGCCGATGTACTCTGCCTCGGGCCGTGGTGTGAATGCGTAGGATGCGGCGGAGCCGGCGAGGGGGTGCGTTGTTAAGGGGAGGTAGCGTATGTCGTCCCAGAAACTGTCGGTTAAGTTGAGGTATTTGTTGATGGTGGTCTTGTAGCTCGACGAGAGGGCGTCGGCATCGTGTGGAATGAGTTTATCCTCCCGCGACTTGGGTGGCGGTATCGAGAAAGCAGGAGGGCTGGGCGATAGTTCGGCTTGTACTGCATCCCATGCTGGAGGATGGAAGCTGCCATGACTACTACTCTCTGTTGAGTAATTTGAACTCTCAGAGAGGAAAGAGGACTGAATAGATTCTGTGGTGTTCTCGGTAGGCTTTTCAGTTTCCCTGTCTATAGCTGGAGGCCTCCAAGAAGCCGGCCGGGAGGGGGAAGGGGTTTGTAGAGGAACCTCTTCTAAAAACGCGGTAGAAGGAGGAGGAGACTCCCCTAGGAGATGGTAGAGTGCCAAGTCAGGATCGGCTAAGTTTTCTAAATAATGCGGGCCTGGGGAGTCGGCGTAGTCTTTGAGGCTTTCAAACAGCTCCTCGATGCCCCTGTTCGTTTGGATAGCTCTGTCATGCTCCCCTTGGTCGATATACTCGATGTCGGATTGAGAAATATCATTGTCCAGTTCCAGCATCTTGGCCATGTTTTCGAATTTGGTGACGATGTACGGTGCATCGACCTTTATTTCCCTTCTAGCACTCGGATGATCGAGTATGTAGCCAAATCGCTGCCAGTTGCGTTCCCACGTTTCGGTCTCAGGGTTCCAATCCCACCTACTACGTCCGGCTTCTATATAGGGGGAACTCGCTACGAGAATTTCAAACTCTTGAGATTTTGTGAGCGACTCTAGATCCGTATGGCCAAATAAGTGGGCGCATTGAGTGCGTATCATAAGAGCAAGCTGTTCCCTCCCATCTAGTTGTTCAATGTTTCTGTGACCATACATTTTGTCGCAGTAGTCGCGAATCCAGTCGGTGACTTCAGGAGGCTGAAGTTCGTCCCAGCGCACCCATCCAACATTACGATGAAGAGTGTTGGGGTCGGGCGGTACATGAACTTTCCTATCCTCTTCGAGCAAACGGTAGATTTCTAATATGGAATCCCGGATCGATGGTAGGGAGGACTCCGACTCGACATGTTCAGCGAGTAAATCTTCCGGCGGTTGACGGATTAGAGTTGAGCTATGGATACTATCTTCCAAGTCTCTTGCATTCGTACTGATATTTTCACTATGATTACTAGTACCGTCAGCATTGTTGCTGTTGCCACCATTGCTGCCACTGTCGTTACTATTCTTGCCATGGCTGCTACCATTATCATGGCTATCCCCCGCGTTGTCGTCATCTTTACTATCGACATTGCTGATGTCGTCGATATCATCTCCTAGAGTCATAAATGGACCTCCCTCGTTACGCCAACGCGCAAAGTCCTCCCACTTTTCCTTACTACCGAAGTCTTTCTCCTCTCTGGTAGTATCAGAGAAATTAGTCATGGGTTGGGGATCATATTTGCCGTCCCACTCTTTGTGTAATTCTTTGATGCTTTCACCAGTAGCTCCTCCTGAAAGCATACTCTCATAGCGTATACTTCGACTAAACTCGATGACCCTACGCCACTGAGGCAATTAAAGTTAGTAACTTCTCTGGATAAGGGGTTGGGGTTGTCTTGGCATGTCCTAAGACAACAACTCCTCAACCAACTTGACTATGAAATATCGACCCCCTTGACAGACCAGAAAGAGAGAGAAGAAGGAAAAGGGGGGAGGGGGGAGCTGAAGCTTCAAAATCACTTACCGGAGGATGGAGACGTGAGATCATCGGATCAGCTGCCCAAAGAAAAGTACCAATTCTCTTAATGTGTTGTGCTGGGAAAAACCGCCTCCCGCGTCCTACGTGGACATGAAAACCGCAACTGGGGTTAACGCGCAGGCGGTAGCTGGTGGTGAGGAGGTTGACTACGAATTGGACCTCCTCAAAACATTCCGGCCTCGCCCACAGCGCCGGACTTTGAATTTCGATGGCCTCCCAGTTATAATCGTCGTTGAAATTCTCTTTAACGCTCGAGTCGGTACCGACGTACCACTTGTCCCTCTCTTTAAGTCGAAACGGGCGGTCGAAAGTTGACGGTTCGTCATCTTCGTCATCTTCGTCTTCGTCGTCTGGCCGTCTACGGTCGTATATTGCTTTAACAACAGGGACGCCATTCTCCCGTAAAAGGTTACGTATTGTCTCCTTGGCCGTGTCTTCTGCTTCCTCCGCAGAGGTGGGGTCCATTCGTAGTAAAGGGGGGAGAGAGGCAGCTTCAGATCCAAGTGGGTCTTTCTTCCCAGACGGAAGCCATGGCATAAGAAATTCGAGCTCAACACCAACTGAAAGACGAGTACCGACGGGCACTGTGAAATGGTTCGAACTGGACATCTCTAGCTGAAGCAGGTTGAACAAGATGTGACTTGAAAGGATCTGTTCTGTTAGCACGAGGAAGCACTACTTCCCCCTTTTGGTAGACTCTGAATATCAGTTTCGCTAGAGATTTCTTGAAGAGATTACACAGGTTTCTAGAAACCCTTATCACGAAGGGCGCCCTAGTAAATCAAATAGCTTGCCTATACATAAAGAAGAAGCCCATGAAAACAAGGCCTTGTTAGGCTCCCATAGGGTAAGCAAAGAGGATGATTATAGCCAAGAAGCTCTTTTAGACCTGTTATATTCACAGTTCTTTGTGAATGACACTGGCCAAAGAACTTGGCCTTGCTCTGATCAAATATATTGTTCTGGGCCTGCTTTGTGGTGGGCTATTGTTACCAACTCGCGGTTTTCGCTGGGCTACCAACGGCCACCGTGGTGTTACTAATCTCGATACCATGCTCTTACTACCTCTTAATGATTAATCTCCATCGACTTATGCTAAATCATCAATACTCGAATCGTCTCCTCGTGAATTAGGTTTGTCACGTGCAACATGACGGCGTCCAGTCCGTGGTATTTGGGGGAATCGCTGCTAATGTGAAAGTGTACAGGAAAAGAAGGGCAACCAATATATCAACTCTGGTCCAATACCAATGGTCCTATTGTTTAAACTCCTAAGCAATCGTATAATCTACGCCTATAAATGCCCCTAGAGCATATAGGCGAACAAGCCGACAGCCACAGCCGCCGCTCCGTTTCCGAGATACTGAACATTCGTCGGGACAGCTGCGGCCTGGGAACTTGAACTACTGGGTGCAGCGGAGCCAGAAGCAGCGGCAGTAGCGCTTCCACTAGCCGATGCAGTGCTGGAGCTGCTCGTTCCACCTGTGGCACCTTCTCCAGCATGGTCCGCAACACTTTCTGTGCCACAATTGTCGCCATATGTTTGCGTACAGTTCCTCTGACCGGCGGCGTCGTTCTCGAATTGTACGATGCAGTTTTGTTGCAGCCTTTCGCAGACAAACTGGACCAAGGAGAGAAAGAGTCAGCTTATACTTGAAGACGAGGATAAGGAAACTGGCGCGGAGAATTATCTTACCCAGGGGACCGTGTTCTGGAATAGATTCATATTGGGTGAGTTACCGCCTTGGCATGTGCACTGGAAATCTAGAGTATCCTATGCTCTTGTTAGTTATGGCCCCTATTTACACTAAGAACGTTAAGCATAAACCTACGGTGGAACATGAATTGTCGGTTGCTGTGCCGCAAAGCGTATTGCAGCTATCCTGTTGTCCTTGGCACCAGGTAACTTAACGAAAGATCAGCGTCAATACGGTACTAGTGTGCTATTTAGTAAAAACTTACCGCGATCCGAGATGTCGACCGTGGTAGGATCAATTTTAAAGGTCGAGTTGGAGTTCGCTTGCGCAGAGACGAGAGTGAGGGCGGAGAGCGCGACAATGGCCGCGCTTGTGGTGAACATGTTTGCGATTGACGTAGAGAGGAGCGGTTGGGGCGATTGGAGTGGCGGGATCGGCGTGTTAGGATTGATCAAGACCGAATTGGCTCGAATTGGCCGTTAGGCAAACCAAAATGTGTGAATAAGTAAAATGCCTGGTTGGTAGTGAAGCCTTCAAGGCCTGTATGGGATTTATGGAATGTGTGGGAAGAGATGATTGAAACAGGAGGAGAATTGGAAGCTTTCGGACGAGGTGAGAGAAGACGAGATGGGGTACGTAATAAGAGGTACTTGAGAGAGGAGCCGATGGGTTGTACCTGGATTGCTTTGGCAGGGGTTGGGTAGGAGGTATGTCCGTAGAGTGGTAGTGTGTTTAGTATTTGTTTGATGAGGTGACCTATTCGGATACCCAGGGAAAAATTCAGAAGGCGCGGGAAAAGAGCAGACAAGTCGAAAAGAGCTGCTTGACGACGAAGCTCACGATAACGGACCACAATTCATCCAATCACCTTCACCAATCTTGACCGGGGTTCCTTCTTTTGGAACCCGACTGGCGTTGCTCCAGTGCCGCTTGCCGACCGGACCATGAAATCCATGCATATCTTTGTTAGTGCTTTGTTATTAGTCTCATGTCAGGCATATCAGGCCAGAAATTTGAAAACGCCAAGAATCAAGTTTGCGGACAAGCTTACCCCAGACAGGGAAAGTCGATTAGGCTTTTACCAATCAGCAGACCGTCATGCTCCCTCTTCTTTCCGCATTGGGCTAGCCCACTTTAAAGTACCCTAGTATCGACTCTCTCTCTCGGCAAAACAGACCTCTCAGTCTCTAGGCCTAGATTGCTAATATTTGCCCAACTCGACTCCATTCAATTTTACAGTCCACGTAAGAAGAGACCCATGGAGATACCACTTCTATTGATATTAGTCCTACCCTATTTCTTAACCGAATCGTAATGCTGAGTCACTCCAGTCCATTACGAGGAAGAAGATATCAATCTATCCTCATGTGGCAAGCGTCCACGACAGCAATGCAGTGGCTGTTCGTATCGCTGCATACGGCATACACTACGGCATGCGGGGTTACCTATGCAGACGGGATTGGACTGGATCTTCACCTGGTGCAGCTGCTTTGACTTGATGAATCGCCGAAAATACCTCGTTACCTAAGGTTAGGTACTTATACGTTACATTTGACTCTTTATTTCTTTCACCGAAGCAATCTGATATTTACATATCCAATTCAGTTCCCCATGCGAGTTTGTTCTCATTCAAAGGATAAATGAGCTATTGGTGTCAAGTTCCAATGATGGATTCTGAGACCTGAAGGCACGGATATCTTTTTCCGCCAGGGTATGAAAATTTGGGTGCTATCACTAATTTCGCTCTGCTTCCCCCGGTCCATCCGTTAACCGGTAACCAAATTCCATTTTTTCTCGTCAATTCAACATTAAAGGCAACATGCTGCTCTGCTCTTCAAGACTTTCGATTTTTATTTTTCTCATTTTCATGAGATTGTCCCATGAAGCAGTAACACTTGAGTCGATTCTAGCAATATTAGACTAACATCCATACATATTTGTTGCTGGAATCAGGTGTTCCGAGGCCATTCACAACGATGCGTGCGCGCTGTAGCTTTATTTCAATGCCACCTCTTGGAACATACATGAAACACCTTGTCGGCCTTTTTCTTATGATCTTTAAACTACGCGTCCTTGGCAGTGGTTGTGTTGCGATTCCCCCTACGGATAGAATTCACGGGGAACAAGAGGCGACTTTGAATTTGCATAATTCTGTGATTGCTTCCAACTAGTTGACCATTTAGGTTATTGTGCCTGTTGGAACTTTATCGGGACCGACTTACTGCTAATTACGTTGTTTGTCGGTTAGGTCTAGATACAGTTTAGCGCCTAGGCTTCGATACGCGAGGGGAACCCAGCGCCAATCATCGGTGATCGACTGAAGATGAATTCTTACGTACTTTTAGGTACCGCTTCGTAGCTCCACGTGGGGCTAGTTGCGGTATGTACACTAAATGGATTGACGGATACACCCGCCAACCTTGGAAATGATTGGGCTAAAGCTAGGGTGAACGTCATCGTGGCTTCTGCAAGCTCCGAGGTGGCTGGGTTAAAAATCGAAAAGATATTCAATTCCCATCAAGCCAACCTTGTCTTTTTCGGCTTGATATCGATAGAGTAACCTAGGGTATCCCGAATATTCTTTTTCAAAGAGAGGACCTTATTCTTCTCTTTAATAAGATCGCCTTCCAAAAACTACCTAGACTAGGATCGAACCCGGATACGCCATTGGAGTTGTTTTTTTAAACATTCCTACGTCATGTTGACCTGGTGATCGGGGAATGATTCTCGATATCATCCGCCGTCTTCTAAAATTCCATTTGCTTAAAATATGATTATACCGTAGTCTGCTCAAACTCTTGGCATGGCGCCGTTGCTGCTCAGTTGCTGCAGTAAAGTCTTGGCAAGAATTTTTCCAGAACCTCGCGCCGGATCTTACATCTGCATCTGTCATCCTCTAGTTCATCAGAATGGGGTTTCATCCCGATCAGTATGCATAGCTCACCTCCGTACCCATTAAAGCTAGCTCGGTAAGAAGACGGGAAATTAAATAACCACTTATAAGACGGAAGTTCTCGAATGACTGTCCTGAGATGAAGCTACACTCTCCTCCCGGTGGGATATCATTACATAACTTGACAGCTAAGTTATTCGAATACTGATTGGCCGGGGCTTATTTCTATCAAACAACCCAGTCTAGAGCAACAGCTCTAGACTCCATAGTCCGGGTACTGATGCCGAGATACTATTTGTTCGGGTTAAATCCACCGGACACCGCTTCTTCATAGGCCTCCAGTATTAAACCTTTCATATTACCGCAACTAAAAGGGGATTGTATATCATGAATTGAACTTCAAATGGGTGAAGTGGCTTCGTCGAAGCATCGAGTGGGTGAAAATCCTATAAAAATTGCTTAATTGCCTACACACTCCTTCTACTTTGCACTCTAGGCGTTCTGCTCAGACTTGGATTCATGATGTTGGTGAATTTAGTCTTAGCTCTCTCGTCACTCACTGCAGTGAACGCCTCACTCAAGTACAAGGGCGTCGATTGGTCGTCGGTTATAGTCGAGGAGAAAGCCGGCATATCCTACACTACGACGAGCGGAACCACCGAACCTCTGGAGAAAATACTTTTAGAGAGCGGTGTGAACACCGTTAGACAGAGAGTTTGGGTCAACCCGCGAGATGGTAACTACAACCTAGACTATAATCTGAAGTTGGCTCAGCGAGCAAAAGCCGTCGGACTAGGTGTTTACGTTGACTTCCATTATAGCGACACGTGAGTAACAAGAATTTTCCTTGAACCTGCTGGCCGCGGGCTTGTGGGTGAGGCTTACGAGAGGATCTATGTCTATCTTTAATGAAGTACCAAGACCCACCATCATTGACTCAAACCTCCTTTAGATGGGCCGACCCGGGTCACCAGGCGATTCCTTCAGGCTGGCCGACAAACATCGACGACCTCGCCTGGAAACTGTACAATTACACACTGGACTCACTGAATGCTTTTGCTGCTGCTGGCATCTCACCCACAATCGTCTCGATTGGCAATGAGATCAGGTCGGGTCTCCTGCTCCCAACAGGCTCCACCAGCAACTTCAACAATCTCGCCAGGCTTCTACACTCGGCATCGGCGGGCGTAAAGGACAGCAAATTGTCTCCCCAGCCTCGTATCATGATTCATCTAGATAACGGTTGGGACTGGAATACACAGAGGAATTGGTACCAATCAGCCCTGAAAGCTGGGCCTCTGACTACCTCCGACTTCGACATGATGGGGGTATCCTATTATCCATTCTAGTAGGTCTATGTATTCCTGATAATAGTGAAGCTAGGAGTTAACTGACGAAACAGCAACTCGGGTGCCACGCTTTCGAATCTGAAGACAAGTCTCACCAACATGGCAAACGAATGGGGAAAGGAAATAGTCGTGGCGGAAACCAACTGGCCCACCTCGTGCAAGTCTCCCGCTTACTCATTCCCGAGCGACCTAAAGAGCATCCCCTTTTCAGCAGACGGCCAAACCACCTTTGTGAAAAATGTGGCGGATGTATTAGCCGGAGTTAAGAATGGAAATGGTATCTTCTATTGGGAGCCTGCTTGGATAGATAACCAGGGACTTGGATCGTCCTGCGAATCCAACACAATGTTTTCGGTACGTTACATCTCGCCTTCGGCCGAGGATGTCAACCTCCGCCCTTAGTGTGCATCTTTATTCTAGAAACCTGCTAACATTCTATACTAGTGGCCTGGGAAAGAGTTGTCTAGCTTAGACGTCTTCAAGGCAATCTAGCCGATATGTGGCTTATCTTATTGGAGAGATAGTAGCAATTTATAAACTTTTCTTGGTAATCAAAGAACAGAAACGACCAATGATCAAAAAGGACCGCCGTGTTCATTGTCCTTGAGTCGCGATATCCTTTATTCTATCCACAGTCCTGTATAAAAACAAGTAAGGGCTGTACAAGGGTCTACACAAAGAGTAAGTGGTCGTGAGACGTGTAGGGGTCTACTGTGGCACAGTTTGCCGCTGGACTCGAGAACAATGATACTTGCTGAAAGGAAACTCGCTCCGTAATCGACCCAGAGTCGTAGCTTGTCAACTTTTACAACCTCTCGAGAAGTTATTGGGCCTGCCCCATCTCTAACTAGTTGGCATCTCCCTTCTAGAAATGCGTGATGAGAATAAGCATGACCATCACGAACCCCGGCAACTTGTCATGCCATATATCAGCATTCCGACCGAGACCGTCCGCGCTCATGACGCTCTCCCTGACCAGCAACCACCATCAGTAACGAGCACGAGCCTTCCAAGCACAAGTAGCTTCTTGTTAGGGATAGATACCTGCGGATTCACCACATCCAGCACCAGTGAGCCATCTTCTCATTAATCAGAACGTCCTTCGGGTATTCATCTTAAACCGAAAGAAACTGGAATAATACTAACCCTACGTGCCACAAGTCACTTGCAGCTTTGGATATGAATGTACCAACGTAGGATCCATCCGCGGCTGTTGCGTGCCCGGCGATGATGACTGCACCTCCACGATTTATACAGAGTGTATCGACTATGGAAATGCCCCTAATGCAGGAGCTTGCGGACCACACACGCTATGTTGGTTAGTCTAGGGCGATGAAGCATCCATGCCATAGTAAAATTGATGAAGCCTGATATCAAGCTAACAATCCTTCCTTTACACAGTTCAGATTCAAACCCGTATTGCTTCACGTATGCGTACTCGACGGACAATGATCCCGGTGCTACTTTCACATACGTCGAATGCAATCCAACCAACGGATACGGCGAGATGTTTCCTTTCCCACCAGAGTTGGCGGCGACAACGACGACATCATCATCATCAACAACAGACACAAGCTCTTCATCCACCTCCCAGCCCGAGCACTCGTCCTCGCATTCATCATCCATGGGCGGTATAATAGGCGGTGTAATCGGCGGCGTCGTCTTCATCGTCTTCATCATCGTAACCATAGCCCTCCTATTCCGCCGCCGCCGGCGCGGGCGCCAGGCCACCATCAGAGCCGCCCGCATCTCAGCCCCTATCCAGACATCGCACAGTTCAACCGACATCTCGCCCACCGCCGAGAAAGAACAGGCACAAGCAGTCGTCGCCGCAGCCGCCGCAGCAGCAGCTAACGGAAAAGCAAACCGACGAAACCTTCTCCGCCCCCTCTCCCTGATCCGCGAAAACCCCGCCAGCCCAGTTACCCCCTCATCACCACCCCCCGTGCGCTACAAACACAAATCTGCCGCGGCCGCGGCGCCCGCACGTCAGAGCTTCGGACCTAACTGGCCGCTTGGCCCGGACCCGGGGAGTAACCCCCTGGGTGCGCACCCTATCGACGCGAATCTGAAGAAGCGGCTCAGCGACAGCCGGCTCGGGACCCCGGGCTTGGGTATGGCAATGGGAGGCGGGGTGGCTAATACTACTACTGCTGCTGCTACTACTGGTGATGGTGGCGGTGCTGCTGCTGGGAGCGAGAGACCGCTACGCGTGCCTATCCTCCATCTCCCGCCCCCGGGCACCAAAAGGCCACCTCCGAAGTCGCCGCGTAGCTCCGGGAGCACGCCGACGAGCGCGGGGGCGGCGCTGCAGAGTCCGAGGTTGGACTGGGTGCCGGTGTCGCCTATCTTGGGGGTTGCATTTGGGGATAGGGAGGGGGATGGAAATGGGAATAGGAATAGGAGGAGCGTGGGTTGGGTTGATGATGGGGTTGGGCCGCGAGGGAACGAAATTGGTACAGGTACAGGGACTGGTGCTGGTGCGGTGGATACAGAGAGGGAGCCCGTTTCGCCGATTGAGAGCGATGAGGTGGAAGAGGACTTGCAACGGTCTAGCTATGTGTCTGCGCCTAGCGCGTATAGCGCTTTGGACGGGCTGGTGTCGCCCGTAAGCGCGGGTGAGGTGGAAGGCGATGGGGATGACGGAGATGTGACCGTTAGTCCGCTCGAGAGTAGGCGGGGAAGTTTGGATTCTTAGAGGTAGAGATTTATCTTAGGTTATTATGCTGGAAAGCTTTTGTTGTTGTATTAGTAGTAGGTGCTTGTATGATCAATTATGTCGGGGTTGGAATACGGAGGTGTCATGGCTGCCGTGGAACACCGGGAGCTTGATCAAGAGTCCCAGATGGTCTCGTCATACAAGTTTAATGAGACAACTTCGATAAGTTTACCAAATGATGCCACTATGGAGACGACGTGTAGAGTGAGCTGTGATATCAGTCAGGCCTTTTGTCAGGGCTGACATTGGTGGAGTCAGTGAAAAGAGGTAGAGACGTTGACAGTGCTTTTCCCTCCAAGCTTCGCGCCAGCGCCCGATTCCCCACGGCATGGTAGTCAATCAATTACCGTATCGGGAGCTGTTTTCGATCCCGCCCAATTAAAATATCTGATCGTCGCCGACGGTGTATCCTAGATGACCTGGGCGACTCTTGGCCCTCTAAATACGAGTCTTTCCCAACTTATTTGCAAATGAGAACATTTCCTCTACCACTGTCATGATTGAACAGGCTCAGGAGATTACTGTACATGACACAGGAGCTCGACTTTCATGTGCATTATGTGTGTATCTTGGCGTATATTCACGCATGTATTCAATTCAAATATCAGAGATGGATTCTCTCTTCTTGCTTCTACCATTTGAGATTCCTCTTGCGATAACTTTCGAACTTCTTGAGTTCTGCTTTGTATTTTGAACTTAACACTGTAATAGGATAGCGATATAATTTTTATCAACAGGAACAGTAATCGAACAACATGCAGCTCCGAGGGTATCTTGTATCATTCGGCCTCGTCGCCACTGCGGCCGCCCAAGTCTACCAAGGCTTCAACTACGGCTCAACCAATAACGACGGATCATGCCGGGGCTACTACGACTTCAAGGGCTTCTTCGAACGTGCCAAGAACCTGCCTGGGACCGAGGGGCACTTCACGGCGGCACGCCTGTACACATCGATCCAGTGCGGAAGCACCGCGGACCCAATCTCGGCGTTCCAAGCCGCGATTGACACTGACACTCATATCCTCGTCGGTCTCTGGGCCAGCGCCGGCCGTGCCGCTTATGAGAATGAGTTGAACGCGCTCATCACCGCCGCTAAGCAGCTAGGTACGGCTTTCACGGATCGCGTCATTGGGATTAGCGTTGGATCCGAAGATCTCTACCGAAGCAGCGCCCAGGGTCAGGCCAATAATGCGGGTATCGGCGCCACGGGCGCTGAAATTGAGGGTTATATTGGTTGGATGCGAGATTGGCTTCGCGGCACCGCTCTAGAAGGGAAGCCGATCGGCCACGTCGATACCTGGTTAGCTTCCCCTGTCCCAGAACTTTTCGATAGGGGATTTTCTCCGTCTTCAAGACTTGTCTCGGGATTTTAAAGATGTAGTCACTAACCAGCTATGATATCAATTTTTAACAGGACCGCCTGGGTTTTGCCTGAAAACGCCGGTGTTGCGGCATCTGTCGACTTCCTAGGACATAACGGGTTCCCATACTTCGAGACGACCAAGCCTAATGCTATCGAACAGGCCGTAGATAACTTTTGGTTCGCTGTCCAGCAGACCCAGAGTGTCGCTGCTGGGAAGCCGGTCTTCGTCACCGAGACAGGGTGGCCGAGCTGTAAGTTTCCCACATTTCAACAAGTCCCTTTATTATTCCCGTCCCTTTCTGCCTTGACATTCGGGAGTAGTGGTTACTCCCTTTACTAACTCATCTGTAATTACAGTGGGCCCGCAGCAACGGGATGCTATCGCTTCGGTTGAAAATGCGAGATCCTACTACTCGCAGGTTGGCTGCGCGCTCTTCGGTCAGCTGACGACTTTTTGGTACACATTAGTCGACGCCAATACGGTGCAGACGGATATCTCTTTTTCCCTTACCCCTATCGATAGTGCTGCGCCCAAATTTGATTTGAGGTGCTAAATGGGAGGTTGGGGTATCACAATGTAACTTAAGTACATCCGAGTAAATTTGCTTAGCCGTGTTTGGCATCTTATGTGAGCTTGAACCTTCGGTCTTGTCTTCCAGTCGGCCGAGGAAATAGACTGCACAAGCACCGTTGCCTATGAAGTCCTACCGCTGGAGGTGGCCGCTTACGGATGGTTTCGCAACACAGCCCCCGTGTCAGATAATTCATAGATTGAGTAAAGAGCAATTGTATTCGAGGTGTGTTGCAATTCTCGAAAGACTCTTCGTAATTCACATGATTAGCACAGCCACTGGAGAAGGCGCTACTCACATCTGTTTCTCGTTAGGCGGCAAGGAGATTATATATCTCGATGTTACTATTGACATGTAGCAATCGTTTGAATATAGATTATGTGGCATCCACCTTATCGCACTCGTAGTTCATACGACATACCTCAGGATCATTTAACTATTCGAAAACAGATTCACTTACCTGGGTCCATCTTATGATGATGCCAGAAGCTTCAGATAGCCAGCTGCAAAACTTCCCAGGCTTCCTTCGATGCCAACCCTATCGTAAGATGTAGGTGTCAACACCACATCCAGTGTTAGAGAGCTCGATGTCAACTATTGATCTCAGTGATTTCAAACTGTATATAAATACCTCTAATGGTCATCATAGAATAGATAAATTGCGCGCAAGATTTCAAGCGGCCAATCATGAAGATCCTGGATCGGATTTGCAAGGTGATCTATGCGAGGTGTGTGCCTCAGTGGACATCGTCGCAATCGTAAAGGACAGTCATTACCCTCCTGAGAAGGGTTTCATCTTCAACCTCAGAAGTGACCATCTGCAATTTAATCGGTCATCCTGTCCGCTCTGTGATGTTATCATTTGGATGCTCCAAGGAATCCCCCCTTCTAAATCTCGAGATGGATTGGCACTAGTGGTAACCTCTGCTCATTATCGATTCGGCCTGGATTGGGATCAACCTGAGCTACTCTCACTTCGCACATACCGTAGCGGGAAAATACGATATTTAAGAATGATTTTAAACGTGGAATCATTTTTATATAAAAAATCATTCTTACCATTCGAAGTACCTTTTCACTTAAATTTAGTGGAAAGGTACTTTGGAAAGAATATATTTTATAAAGAATAATTCTTAAAAAAAATTATTTTAAAAATGTTAAAAAAACTTAAAGAATAATTCTTTATTTAAAAATTATTTTTTTTAAGAATTATTTTATAAATATTTTTAATATTTTAAAAAATAATTTTTTAAAAATGAAAATAATTCTTTAAAAAAGAATAATTCTTTAAAAATAAAAATAATTTTTTAAAAATAAAAATAATTCTTTAAAAAAGAATAATTTTCCGTTAAAAATTTTTTTTTTTATTTTTTTAAAAAATTAAAAATTAAAGAAAATTTAAAAGAAATTATATTTATTAATAAAATTAATAT